>MUZC01000286.1:479174-516850 GCA_002072015.1 Radix auricularia | reverse complement strand
TGTTTATACACAGGGTAAAGTTACAATGGAGTATAATGTTACCTATTTATACACAGGGTAAAGTTATAATGGAGTATAATGTTACCTGTTTATACACTGGGTAAAGTTACAATGGAAGTATAATGTTACCTGTTTATACACAGGGTAAAGTTAATATGGAGTATAATGTTACCTGTTTATACACAGGGTAAAGTTACAATGGAGTATAATGTTACCTGTTTATACACAGGGTAAAGTTTAAATGAAGTATAATGTTACCTGTTTATACACAGGGTAAAATTACAATGAAGTATAATGTTACCTGTTTATACACAGGGTAAAGTTACAATGAAGTATAATGTTACCTGTTTATACACAGGGTAAAGTTACAATGGAAGTATAATGTTACCTGTTTATACACAGGGTAAAGTTACAATGAAAGTATAATGTTACCTGTTTATACACAGGGTAAAGTTACAATGGAAGTATAATGTTACCTGTTCATACACAGGGTAAAGTTACAATGGAGTATAATGTTGCCTGTTTATACACAGGGTAAAGTTACAATGAAGTATGATGTTACCTGTTTATACACAGGGTAAAGTTTGTTTTCAATTAAAAATGTCATAATAAAATTGAAAGTTTACTTTGATGCCAACCACCTGACACATTTTTTAAACTTATATTTGCTTTGCTAAAGTCAATCTAATGCTATGTCAGTGTTGGGTAATATAATGCTTTATCAGGAATTTGTGATTCAATCAGTCTACCACAACTATGTTAATTTTGTGTATTATCTTAACTTATTATATCAGTCTACCACAACTATGTTAATTTTGTGTATTATCTTAACTTATTCTATCAGTCTACCACAACTATGTTAATTTTGTGTATTCCAGGAAGTTGTCAAACTTGAGAACACTATCAGTTTCCTGAGGAAGAGAATTGAGGAGGCCGAGTCTATAGAATGGAAAGGAATGTTTGTCAAGAACCCATTGTGGTGACACTGATAGGAATGTTTGTAAGGAACCAGTTGTGGTGACACTGATAGGGATGTTTGTAAGGAACCAGTTGTGGTGACCCTGATAGGAATGTTTGTAAGGAACCCAAAGTGGGGACACTGATAGGAATGTTTGTAAGGAACCAGTTGTGGTGACCCTGATAGGAATGTTTGTAAGGAACCAGTTGTGGTGACACTGAATGTAAGTTGTACTTGACACTAGTCTTTAGTTCAGTTCTTTGATCCTCCTGTTCATTGAACTTGTTGAGGCATCGTCCCATCAGTAGAGGCCATTTTCAAATTTTTAGAAAATGTTACAGAATCCCCTTGATGTTGAAAGTGTTGCTTTAATTTTATGTCGCCATACCCTGCACATGACTATTCCAAAACGGGCAATTTGAGTCATTTCATTTTTGAATGGATTGTTATACTGGTATATTTATTTTCAAGGCTTGTGGTACAGACTGGTTATGTTATTAGTATGTACCGGTATTAGCGATATTAATATTTATGATGATGTTATGAGAGTATTAATATTTATGATGATGATATGGCATTATACATTCCTAATACTTTGTAATTTTCAAAGTAATAAATAATAAACTAAAAATGGCTATTTGCAAATTAACAATGGCAATAAATAAGGTCTTGTAAAATGAAGTTAGCTTATCTTTAATAAATGTAAAAAAGAATATATTTTGTTTACTTTAAAGCAATCCAGAAATATTTAATAAAAATAGCTTGGTAAATTTTTGGCGGTGTTTAGAAATGCCATAAAAGTAATTTGGGGATCGAAGTGATTATTCGCACGGTTTTCCCCGAGCATATAATTTATAAAATTATTCGCACGGGTCGGGTCTGGTCGTCGCGCATGCGTACTCCCAGCGGCTGATAACAAAATAATTGCTGATTTCACTCGATTTAGGCTAAATTGTGCAGTTATATGTTAATAGTAGGGCTGTTATCGATTAAATTAAATTTAATCGTTAACTTTTGAAAAATTACCGATTAATTAATCGATAATTTTGTTAAAGCTAAAAATAAAGATGTATGACGTCATTAAACTGAAAATTTCAAAATAAGTAAAAAATAACAGGCAATTAATTTTTCTTCATTGAGTTATTTTGAAAACATAGTTACCAATAAAAAAAAAAAGTTAAATAACGTATTAAAGTTTAAGCCCTCGGATGAAAATTTCAAATTATTTTTAAAAATATAGAAATAATATAGCTGTATAGAATTTGTTTGATGATTAAGAAAAACATGAAGATCATATTTTTATCCCAAATTATTATTATTTTTTTCTAAGACCAAATGATCACTTTTTTCACTGTGGTTTTCTTTCACATTGTGTGCCCTTTTATGGCATTTTTNTTAGGAGATATATTTAAATATAAATAGTTCAATATAATGTCAATGAATTTTAATTTTGTTATCGTTAATTAATTAAAAACAATGGTTTTTTATACCATTGTCCTTATAAAACAGGTAATTTTAAAGTTTACACTTTCGCAAACTCCTTTTTAAATGGAGACATTTGTACGTAAAAAAACAAACTATTATTAATTATTAATTAATTAATTATTTTTAAAATTAATTGAGAAAATTTTTAAAAACATTTTCTTTAATTTTAATAGCTATTTTATCGATTAAAATAATTTTAATCGATAAAGAAAATTATCGATTAATCGAGAAATTAATCAGTAATTTTCGCAGCCCTAGTTAATAGTACATGTACTAATATTTATATGTTATAGTACTAATACTAGTTGCAATTTAATGATTGATGTCTAATCAATGATAATTGGATATAACTTTGAATAATGGCAAATACTTTCATGTTTCTCTAGACTAATGGATAGTCAGCTAAAGAGTGAGTGTCATTATTGGTTAGCCGATCGAATCCTGGTACAGTCTTCTTTTTTTTCTTGGTTTTTGTTTTACAACCACAGTGACGATGCTTGCAAACACTCAAACAGGCTTTTTTTCCAGGGACAATTTTTTTATATCCCATGAGTGAGTCACTGTTACTACAAGTGTTTCAACTGAACTGAAGTTACTAGTTACTGTTATGCTTATACTCATACTCAGTTCAGTCTTACTTACACTTACAGTACAGAACAGAGTACGGACTCTCACTTTTTAATTTTTTTCAAATGATGCTTTACCATCATAAAGTCGTTCACTTTAATTAATAAAATGATTAATTATAAATCATTAATAATTAATTAGCGAACGGCGGTATGCAGGTCCGCTCAGACTCAGATTCTTGCTCAAATACGATTACTATCAATATCAGTGACAGCAAAATTAGTTTACCGTGCAAATAATGATAATGTTTGATATTTTTTGTTCAAAATCTCATAATCATTGTCATCTTTATAATTTGTAGCCATAGGTCATTGACTCATTGAGTCACAGTCACAGTAACACTGTCTGTCAGTGGGTCAGTAACTAAATATTGTCGTTATTTATATTTGTTTTATTTGCGCAGGCTATTAGGTCTAATAATATTTATTTGACTCAATTAAACAACAATTAAATCAATTATCAATAGACAGTGTCCTAAAACTTAAATATCAACTATACTAATACTTTACATTATCTTAGTTATTACACTTTGTAGTTAGTAAGTGTAGATTAGTATTTCAAAACCGTGCGAATAATTATCGGCACGGTCGAACCATGCGAATAATGTTCAAAATTATCGGCACGGTTGTGACGTCAAAACCGTGCGAATAATGCTCGCCTTTGGGGATTTAGTCGTAAAAAGTGATGAAAAAATATCTTGTATTCCTGTCCAATATTTTGGTGGTGTAATCCTGTCTAATATTTTGGTGGTGTAATCCTGTCCAATATTTTGGTGGTGTAATCCTGTCCAATATTTTGGTGGTGTAATCCTGTCCAATATTTTGGTGGTGATTGTGTTTTGTTATTTTGGTGGTGATTGCGTTTTGTTATTTTGGTGGTGATTGTGTTTTGTTATTTTGGCAATAAGAGAGCTGTGATAACTGAGACTAGTTTACACATTTTATTGACAATTTTATTTGATCATTGATGCTTGTGTTTTAGTATCCATTAAAAACTTATTTTCATCACTAACAGAAGAAAAATGTAATTAAATAAAATGTTTGCCTCACAGTTTAAGTTAGAGGCTTACATGCAAATTGATATAATCTAGACTTTGTTTTGTTTTCCATTTCCAATGACATAAATCAATTAATAATGAAGAAATCTTTAGCAGACGCAAGTATTGTTAAGTCGTCCTGCGAATATTGACTTTCTTCTGTCTCTCAAATTTACCTCCACATCTTATTGTTGCATCTTGATCTTGGGTCCGGGTTCATCCATTATTTCAATTTTTCTTTTTTTGGATTCAAGTTTCAATTGCTTCACTTGCAAAAGAGTATTAAACCATTTTAAATTGGAGGGACATGTTTGGTTGTTACAATGATGTTTTGAAAGTAACTTGATTGAAATAGAAAGCTTACATTTATTGATACAAGTATATGATGTGAAATCAGATGGTAAACATTTTTTTAAAATCTACTATAAACATTTTTAAGTCTGTTTTTTTTTTTTTTTCATAATTGCAATAAAAAATTTGTTTTGAGTACTGAGTATTTAAGTACTCAATATTTAAGTACTCAATATTTAAGTGCTCAATATTTAAGTACTGAATATTTAAGAACATATTTTGTAAATATTTAAAGACATCTGCATATTTTAAATGGCCAGATTTTTTATTCAATATTCTCAACATAATATCAGTGTTCTCAATGTCTATTGGGCCAGTCTGTTGACACTGATATCTGTGACCAGTATCTGTAATATTAGAAGTTTCATGTAGGAGTTTAAATTATACAAAGGATTCATGATGTTATCTTTGATCTGAAAGTGTGAGTTACTATGAACCTTACTTGACTCGACATTTTCCTTTTTGACACATTGGACACGCTAGAATTTTTATATAGTCCATCTATAAGTGTTTTTCTGACAAGCGATTATTTGGTAATTTAGCTACATGCAATCAGAATATGACATGAGTGTACATCAGTGGTCCTCATAAACTTTTGGAAGAATAGACACATTTGATTATACATTTACTTTAGTGGTCCTCATCAAACAAACGTTGAAATGCCACAAATTTGAGTGGAAGAATATGTAAGGCTGACCAGAACAAATGTGATGCATGAAATTTTGGTTTAATTCAAATTTTTAACTGTAAATCTAGAATGACAATTTATGTTAAATTTGTAAACCTAGTCAATATAGAATTATTTCATGCTTGATATTGTGCTAGGCATTTTCATTATGATTTTCACTGCCCATATTTTCATTTCCCATATTATCACTGCCCATATTTTCATTGCCCATATTTTCACTGCCCATCTTTTCATTGCCTATATCTTCACTACCCATATTGTCAAGTTGTCATACCTATCACATCATACCAACAATTCATTGGCTTCCATTCAGACTAACTTGCCAGATTTTTCCAAAAGTAGAGGATCCATTTGTTGTTAAACATTTTATTATAAAAAAGTGAAAGTGATTTTATGAGTGATTTGAATTTGAATAGACTTGTCCAATCAGCAAAGCTTATTAAATTATCTGCAGTTTTAAACTGTAAATTAATACTTTTAAGAGAACTGCTCTATATTATTTATGTTAAATCAAATAATTACCATGCAGTAATAGCAAATTTCTGTTTATAAATTTAAAGTTCTATTACTCTTGCTTAAAATAGTTTAAAATCATTTTATACGGAGTTTCTTTTCATTAAAACAAAAAATATTTTCATCATCTGAAATTAATGGCCATTCTCATTTTAAACACATTTCAAATAAATAACATGGCCAATATTTTTTCTAGGTTTCTTCTGAAACTTACACAATGGTAATTATTGTGTGACTGCATTAAAAAATGTAAACATTATTAGTTGAACCTGCCTGAAAAGTTTCTCATGGCTAAAGTTGGTGTTTTTTCTCCATTATATATTACATTATACACTTTTCACAATTACATTAGTGTTAATGTTGAACATTTGTCACAATTACATTAGTATTAGTGTTGTTGTTGAACATTTGTCACAATTACATTAGTGCTGTTGTGTAACATTTATCACAATTACATTAGTGTTGTTGTGTGTAACATTTGTCATAGTTTGATTACATAAGGGTTGTGCAACATTCATCTCAATTACATTAGTGTTGTTGTGTGTAACATTTGTCATAGTTTGATTACATGAGGGTTTGCAACATTCATCTCAATTACATTAGTGTTGTTGTGTGTAACATTTGTCATAGTTTGATTACATAAGGGTTGTGCAACATTCATCTCAATTACATTAGTGTTGTTGTTGAACATTTGTCACAATTACATTAGTGTTGTTGTTGAACATTTGTCACAATTACATTAGTGCTGTTGTGTAACATTCATCACAATTACATTAGTGTTGTTGTGTGTAACATTTGTCATAGTTTGATTACATAAGGGTTGTGCAACATTCATCTCAATTGAGACATCAACTAAAGGGACTGTAACAGCTAATGGTCTTTGTTGTAACACTCACACTTGTTACATTTTGTTATAATGTATAGTTTGTTGTGAATTTTCTTTCAGTATTCTCCACCAAGTCCATTAGGAATAAAAAAAATAATTTGTAAACATATTAAAACCAATGTCATTTTGTTTTTATAAAGATTATTTGTAATAATTGTAATTTTTTTTTAAAAATTAATAATTTAATATAAACCTGATACCATTAGTAATGTGTGATGTCAAGGTTTGAGGTCAAGTTGTGGGGTCAAGGTTTGAGGTCAAGTTGTGGTGTCAAAATTTGAGGGCAAGTTGCGTGTCAAGGTTTGAGGTCAAGTTGTGAAGTCAAGTTTATTTGACATGCTCATCATATAAATTTTTTTTTAAAATTACAGTATACACCAATATAATAATGTACATATTTATTCCCTGAAATTTACTTCTTAAAATGAAGGTGTGTGTTATACGCCGATAAATATGGTATACAATTTTTTATTTTTAAAATTTCTTTTAGAACATTTCTCAGGAAACCATGGCTTGTGAGCCAGATGTGGCCCTATTGAATGTTGCATCTGGTTCTCAGACAATTGTTTGATTATATTCTTTTAAAAAAACTTTATTCAGACGACTCCTTTAATCTACGTATTAATTGCATACTTTAAAAAAAAACAACAACAGAATAACAATGTTATTACAAAGAATTCAAAGACATAATGATTGTACTTTTAGTGTTGAAATTAAGAAAATGTACACATTTATTCGAATTTTTAATTTTATAGCATGGCTCTCACAGAATTACTTTACAAAATATGAGGAGTTTATGGCTGTTGGAAAAGAGTAACATTTTGTTGACTATTAGCATAATTTATTACCTGTTTCTTACCTTCTACTTGAGGTTTTCACAAGTTAATTAAATAATTGGTAAACATGTAGAATCTCGACCGTGACGTCACGATCATTACCGGCGGCCATCTTTGTTGTTATTGCACGTCCTTAAAAACAGCTAAAATTAAAATTCTATAGCTATACCTAACCCAAACCCTAAACCTTCCATTTTTAAAAAAAATCCTTTTAGAATTTATAGAACTCTGTTTCCAGCAACCGGTAGCGTCGTGACGTCACGGTCGAGATTCTTCACTTCAGCCAAATAATTCAAGCATGGAGTCATCGAGTAATTTTATTTTTTTTAAAAGTTTTTTAAAAAATAAATTTTTACATTAAAATTGATCGCAAGATCGCGGATATTTTACACGTAGGTTAAAAATATTTGTACACACCGGAGTTGTTACGTTAATGTAGTGTGTTAATCGGCCGCTATCTCTATAAACATACGTTAACAAGATCGAAGTACACAGTAATGTTAGAAAGGTTATTTTGTGACCCAGACTCAATTGGCTGATCTTTTTTTTTCCTTTGTCCACGGTCACGACAAGGACATTGCTACAACGTATTTGACTTTCAACTACTCATTGTCCAGGACAACACCTGGACCTGGACTAAAGATTTCAAATCATGACTCTCAATGCTAACAGCAAATGTCAGGGAATTGATATTGTGGGGTACATTAGAGAACTTATATAGTGTATTACATGAGAGAACGTATTTAGCGTATTACACGAGAGAACTTATATGCACCCCTTTTACAAAAAATAGAAAAACATGTATATAGTATATATAAATGCATTCAATTTAAAACGTTCTTAACCAAATTGAACAAAACATATAATGAAATCGATGATATAAATTAGCTACTCTTATCAGTCAGAGAAATGTTTGATTAAATTAATTTGAAAAGAAAAATTTAAAGAGAAGTGATTTTTAATGCAGTTTTGAAGACCGTAGTTTCGTTTAAAGCAGACGACAGAAACCCTCGCTAAGCCCTTGGATAAACTGCCTAACGATGCAGCGAATCCCTTAGAAATTGTTTCGATGTTTCAAATATAAATCATACATCGGTAGCAACAAATTTTTAGTTAATTAATTTGGTTCATAGAAGCCATGAAAATAAGTATAAAAAATGTTTCATGTATCTCATGTTAAACATGTTTGTGCTTTGATGGCAACTTATAAGGTGACTGGTACAAATTGTACAAACTGCTTGCTACAGCTAGGACTACAGACCCCACTCATTGAAGTGTGTGCTGGGTATTGGTTAGAGATGTTGGTGAGCTGATGGCCAATCAAATGACCCAAAACAACACTAACTGATTTTTTCTTCTTCCTAAAGCCATGGGTAAACATCAAAACCAGTGGTTCCCAAACTTGGCCTTTTGGCCCCTTTCCGGAAAAAAAATATTACTCAACACTCCCACCCCACCCCAAAATTATTTTCAAAATATATTTTAATTGTAAAAGAAGTGAAAAAGAATGGTACAGTCGGACCTCGCTAAGTCGAAATAGCCCTATATCGATTTAATTGTTAGGTCCCGGCCTAATTCCATATGACTTATGTATTTTAGATCTCCTTAATTCGAAGATTTTTTACTTCCAACCTCCGTAAATCAAAAGTCTTAAGTTTGTGTAAAACTAAAAAGAAAACTCTTAAGCCCCCCATCCCACTGTGGAGGGAGTCAAGTTTTGGGGGGAGGGAGGGGCTTTCTCGGTGGTGTTGGTATTTCAAAGCTGTCGGCTTCCTTTCATATGAAAGCCTGTCAAGCCTTCTCGCTCCTCACCCCATATGTTTCTGCCTGCTCCGTCAAGTATAGTAAAGAAAGGAGAATAATTGAAAGTTTGAAATTATGTCTTATCTATAAAGACGCTCCTTGCATATTGGTCTGTTGGCAAGTGATGCAGCGTTCACAGGCCACGGATGTGAAAGTTCCACTGCGTTAGGTACCCATTCGGATCTGCGTATACTCAGGGATGCCCTAGTCCCCAGGAAAAAATCGTTGCCTTCAGATGGATTCGAACCCATGACCATCGGCTCGCCGACCGATTGCGCGTGCCGCTCGACAACCGAAAGTAATGAAAGGTAAAACACACAATTAAAACATTCGAAATCATCTTAACGAGAAGGATAAACCTCGTGTGCTGCTGACTTTTTTTTTTTCTTCAGCATTAATCTTAAATCACCACGATTGACATTTTGCATTCGGTTTTATTTTTTATTTTTAAATTTTATTTTATTTCGAAAATATTTTTTTTTAAAAAGCATTATTTTAAAAATATTAATAAATTGGCTACCGCTCTGAATTCACTTTCCACTTAATATGATGAAGGAAATATAATCCTGAACATCCAAATTATAACCCGTATTTCAGGATAAGCCGTTAAAGGGATCTCTTTGTCCAGCCAAAATTGTTGGTTGCCGCTTTTAAATTTAAATTCATCATGTGTAGTTACTTCCATCAGTTCTTCTTGTAACTGTGGAGATTATTCTCTGTTTGAACTTTAAAAAAAAAAAAGATTTAAACAATCTAATCAAATATTTCCATCTTCAAAATATCATCAAATCATGGATTGAAATTTAAATGATAAATGAAGAGTTTCCAAAAAGAAATTATGTCTTCGTAATTTGTTTCTTTCCCAATAAATCTGGGCTGGACTGAATTCCCCTCGTCCAAATTTTTTTGTTGTCCACAACAAATTGTCCACACACAGCTTTTCTACCAACCACACAGCTTTGACAGCAACCACACAGCTTTGACAACCAACCACACAACTTTGCCAATCAACCACACAGCTTTGTCAACCAACCACACATCTTTTACAACCAACCACACAGCTTTGACAACCAACCACACAGCTTTGACAACCAACCACACAGCTTTCACAACAACCACACAGCTTTGTCAACCAACCACACAGCTTTGACAACAACCACACAGCTTTGACAGCCAACCACACAGCTTTGACAACAACCACACAGCTTTACCAACCAACAGCTTTGCTACCAACCACACAGCTTTGACAACAACCACACAGCTTTGCCAACCAACCACACAGCTTTGACAGCAACCACGCAGCTTTGCTACCAACCGCACAGCTTTGCTACCAACCACACAGCTTTGCTACCAACCGCACAGCTTTGCTACCAAGCACACAGCTTTGCTACCAACCACACAGCTTTGTCACCAACCACACAGCTTTGCTACCAACCACACATCTTGGATACTTTGGATTTCACCGCAGCTAAGTTCCTTCATTTTTTATTTTTATTTTCGTTTTATTTGTGTATTGTATGTTCGTTGATAAAGGCTCTTTGCCAAAACGTTCGCTGTTTTGTTACGTCCGGTCAGGCTAACCCTTACCTTGTTTACGTCTTTTCCATTTAATTTTGTATAAGCCTGATTGCAGTCCTACCCCTCATTTTGTTTACTAAGTAATCAGTAATATGTGTCCCTTCGGAATTTATTTTATTTGGATCGTAAAGCATCATTTTTATCATTTAAGATCTTCAGCATCGAGTTAAACAGCTTATAAAACCTATCTAAACAGGCAACCCTCGGAAACCAATGAACTTCTCTAGATCTATTATACCATCAATAGAACTTTTGAGAAAGTAGAAAATAGTATAAAAACCATGAAAGAAAAAAGTTTATTTTCTTTTACATACCTTACAATATATGAAATGTGCTGAAATATAACTATAGCTGAAATATAACTAAAGCTGAAATATAACTACAGCTGAAATATAAATATAGCTGAAATATAACAATAGCTGAAATATAACTACAGCTGAAATATGACTAGCTGAAATATAACTATAGCTGAAATATAACTTTAGCTGAAATATAACTATAGCTAAAATATAACTATAGCTAAAATATAACTGTATCTAAAATATAACTATAGCTAATATATAACTGCAGCTGAAATATAACTTTAGCCGAAATATAAGTATAGCTGAAATGTAACTATAGCTGAATTATAACTATAGCTGAAAAATAAGTATAGCTGAAAAATAAGTATAGCTGATACATAAGTATAGCTGAAATATAACTATAACTGAAATATAACTAAAGCCAAAAATGTTGGGTGAAAAGTTGAGATGAGAAGAAAATGTTTTAAAATTTGAAGTACACCAATGACACTTTCATGTTATTGTCCTACTGGGCAAAAATAAACAATATTACGACATCTATCTTTGCCTCTTGACGTCAACATTTTTCGTACACAAAACACCACATAGCTTCATCGACTTTTTAAAATAATTACTCAGTTGTTTAAACTAAAACGTCATTGATTTTTTCCCCCATCATTTAATTTCATATTTTGGATTCAAACATCTTATAGTTTCGGCTTATTTAGAGAAAACATCATTGAATTAGTTAATTATTTAAAGAGGAGTCCTAGAGCTTGTTAAAAATTAAAGCACTGACCGCATTTTGCCCGCGGACCGGACTTTAGACACCCTTAGTCATTTCTTTTCTTTAAAAAACTTAACCAATGCATGAAATATTGATATTCTTTTAAATCACTTTGAAAATATTTAGCGCATAATAATGCTTGGCAAATTTGTTCTTTCTTTGTAAACCGTGCTTATACTAAAAGACAAGTTTCATTTCCTGGCAAAGCTGTGTGGTTGGTAGCAAAGCTGTGTGGTTGGTAGCAAAGCTGTGTGGTTGGCAGCAAAGCTGTGGGGTTGGCAGCAAAGCTGTGGGGTTGGCAGCAAAGCTGTGTGGTTGGCAGCAAAGCTGTGTGGTTGGTAGCAAAGCTGTGTGGTTGGTAGCAAAGCTGTGTGGTTGGTAGCAAAGCTGTCTGGTTGGTAGCAAAGCTGTGTGGTTGGTAGCAAAGCTGTGTGGTTGGTAGCAAAGCTGTGTGGTTGGTAGCAAAGCTGTGTGGTTGGTGACAAAGCTGTGTGGTTGGTAGCAAAGCTGTGTGGTTGGTAGCAAAGCTGTGTGGTTGGTAGCAAGCTGTGTGGTTGGTAGCAAAGCTGTGTGGTTGGTAGCAAAGCTGTGTGGTTGCTGTCAAAGCTGTGTGGTTGGTTGGCAAAGCTGTGTGGTTGTTGTCAAAGCTGTGTGGTTGGTAGCAAAGCTGTGTGGTTGGTAGCAAAGCTGTGTGGTTGGTTGGCAAAGCTGTGTGGTTGTTGTCAAAGCTGTGTGGTTGTTGTCAAAGCTGTGTGGTTGGTAGCAAAGCTGTGTAGTTGGTAGCAAAGCTGTGTGGTTGGTAGCAAAGCTGTGTTGTTGGTGACAAAGCTGTGTGGTTGGTGACAAAGCTGTGTGGTTGGTAGCAAAGCTGTGTGGTTGGTAGCAAAGCTGTGTGGTTGGTAGCAAAGCTGTGCGGTTGGTAGCAAAGCTGTGTGGTTGCTGTCAAAGCTGTGTGGTTGGTAGCAAAGCTGTGCGGTTGGTAGCAAAGTTGTGTGGTTGCTGTCAAAGCTGTGTGGTTGGTAGCAAAGCTGTGCGGTTGGTAGCAAAGCTGTGTGGTTGCTGTCAAAGCTGTGTGGTTGGTTGGCAAAGCTGTGTGGTTGGTAGCAAAGCTGTGTGGTTGGTAGCAAAGCTGTGTGGTTGGTAGCAAAGCTGTGTGGTTGGTAGCAAAGCTGTCTGGTTGGTGACAAAGCTGTGTGGTTGTTGTCAAAGCTGTGTGGTTGGTAGCAAAGCTGTTGGTTGGTAAAGCTGTGTGGTTGGTTATCAAAGCTGTGTGGTTGGTTGTCAAAGCTGTGTGGTTGTTGTCAATGCTGTGTGGTTGTTGTCAAAGCTGTGTGGTTGGTTGTCAAAGCTGTGTGGTTGTTGTCAAAGCTATGTGGTTGTTGTCAAAGCTGTGTGGTTGGTTGACAAAGCTGTGTGGTTGTTGTGAAAGCTGTGTGGTTGGTTGTCAAAGCTGTGTGGTTGGTTGTCAAAGCTGTGTGGTTGTTGTCAAAGCTGTATGGTTGGTTGTAAAAGCTGTGTGGTTGGATGACAAAGCTGTGTGGTTGGTTGGCAAAGTTGTGTGGTTGGTTGTCAAAGCTGTGTGGTTGATTGGCAAAGTTGTGTGGTTGGTTGTCAAAGCTGTGTGGTTGCTGTCAAAGATGTTTGGTTGGTAGCAAAGCTCTGTGGTTGGTAGAAAAGCTGTGCGGTTGGTTGGCAAAGCTGAGTGGTTGGTTGGAAAAGTTGTGTGGTTGGTTGTCAAAGCTGTGTGGTTGGTTGGGTGGTTGGTAGCAAAGCTGTGTGGTTGGTTGGCAAAGCTGTGTGGTTGGTTGGGTGGTTGGTAGCAAAGGTGTGTGGTTGGTAGCAAAGCTGTGTGGTTGGTTGGCAAAGCTGTGTGGTTGGTTGGGTGGTTGGTAGCAAAACTGTGTGGTTGGTTTGCAAAGCTGTGTGGTTGCTGTTGTAAATAGTTTGACCAATGTCGGTTGTCTGATACATTTTTATGTTAAAAAAGCCGACCGGTGAGATGTCACCTACTTGTCAAATCAGATGAAATATTTTTTGATTTAAAAAAACCCGTCAAGAATGAAGAATATAGTTTAAAGTTATTGTCAGCAGTTCCCGGATCTGATGGTAATGACGCCCAACTTTACTAATACTAATGGACCATCAAGGTACTGAGCTAGGTCCCTTACCCTTTTTATTAAATCAGTTATATTAACTTGTTGTGTCTGAGCCGTGCGACAGACCGACCGACCTTGTTGAAAAAACTTTGGAATGAGTTTTAACCCACTTCCTCGTAAGCTAATGACCTGAAATTTTGCAGACAGACTCATGCCAATGATAAAAATGATGAATCAAAATTTCAAATCGATCGAATGGACAGAAATTGAATTATTGAAATTTTAAAATTTATTTATTTTTCTCTTTACCTTATTAAAAAAATTTGAGATAGAGTGTTGTCTTGCTTAATATGTTCAACAACCTTTCATGTCGCGCAATAAGGTGCGCATTACATCGACAGTGCTTTTTTAAAAAATATATTCACGATCGGTGCGCATGATATTAAAAAACGTTTTACGAGACACAACTAGAATTTTGTATTTTCGGATTTTTTTTGCCCTGCGTATTTTAATGAACATCCGTATAGTTATGTCTCGTAAATAAATGATTTATAGTGAAAAAATTGGTTATTTACGGGTTTTTAAAAATTAATTTATATAAATGATTTACCCAACAACATCTCAACAGGAACAGAAGTTAGGTTATTTGCTGATGATTGTATAATCTATAGAACAATTAAGTCAGAACAAGATAGCAAAATTTTACAAAAAGACTTAGATGAATTAACAAAATGGGAAACTAACTGGAGTATGTCCTTCCACCCAGAAAAATGTCAACTGCTAAGGGTAACAAAGAAAAAGAAACAAATAAATTCAAAATATTTCATTCATGAAAAAAAAACTAAACCCAAACTAAAGATGCAAAATACTTAGGAGTCATAATAAATGAGAAACTATCTTGGAATCCCCATGTCAATGAAGCTATTAAAAAATCAAACAAAATCTTAGATTTTTATAAAAAGAAACTTTTACAAATTTAATTAAGTTTTTAAAACTAAAATGCTATCTCCCCCTGGTGAGACCTACACAAGAATATGCATCTTCTGTATAGGACCCATCCACCAAAGAAAACATTTATAAACTAGAACAAATTAAAAAAAGAGCTGCAAGATTCATTACAGGAGAATATTCAAAACTCACAAGAGTAACACCATTAGTTAAATCATTACACCTTGAAACACTAGAGGATAGAAGAACCAAGAGTAAATTAGTAATTATACATAAAGCAATTAATTCTAATTTAGAAATACAACACAAAGATAACTTAATACAACCCTCAGATAGACATAACGATAAAAACACCTTTCTTATTCCATATGCAAGAACAAACACAAACAAGTTTTCTTTCTTCCCGTCCGGAAGTCGGGCGTGAAATGGGTTGCTTCAGGAAACCAGGTACGCCAACACTTTATCATCATTTAAAACTCCAACTAGAGTGCAGGACTAGACACAAACCATAAATAAACATAGGACGCAATAATCATCGGGTCAGAAGGAGCGTCTGCAACAGATAAGATACAATAATACAATTAAGTATATTATTTACTGATAGGACAGTATCATCTGAGTATCTCAATTTGTTCAAACTGTAACCTCCCATGCCCATAGATATTCCAGGAGGTCTTCTATACAGTTTCAATGAGGTGCGCATTATATTGACAGTACTTTTTTTAAAAAAATATATTCACGATCGGTGCGCATTATATTAAACACTTTTTACGATGCATAACTAGAATCCTTGTAGCTATGTAGTCTAGATTTGTTATCATATAAAGGATTTATAGTCAAAAACGTTGGTTTTTTAACGAGTTTTTAAAAAAATTAAAATGTTTTTGTTTGTTTGTTTTTTAAAAAAATTCATGGGGTAACGAATTATTATCTCTTTTTGAAATACTTTGTATGCCATTAACTGCTTTTATGTTTTGGGTGCGCGGCGGAAAGAATAGGCTTTGTTGTGTTGTCGGATGGGAAGATTCTTAGTCTTATTGTGAATACATACATGCTTTTTGGTTGTTGACACCTCCCCCCCCTCTGTCTCTTTCTCCCTCTCTCTCTCCCTCTTAATTTTTTTTAATGTGGTAAGGAATTGTTGAATCTTTTAAAAGTATTTCACTAGAAGGGAGCAAGGGGTACTGACTGCACCAGGAGACAAAGCAATGTAAAATTCTTCATGTTCCTTTTATTTGGCACCGGAAGACTGGGAGAGGTTCTATGGATTAGGGGCTTTGAGTAAATGATGTCACGCGCCTAGGGGGTAGGGGGTCACGCATCTGTGACGATGCGTGACGAGGGAAAGGGGTGTGTTTAAAAATGTGACGTCACATTTAAAAAAAAGCGTGCATCTGTAAACAAAAGTTCCCCTTTAAAATATTTTATGGTTTACCATGAAGTTAATGACGTGTTCAATGGCTTCAGACTTACACTAAATACTTCCAAGTAATTAAAAGTTCAGAATTTCGTTTGCATTTAATTTTTAAAAAAATCATTATTGCATATCAGTTTTGACTTTGTCGGTCTAGAATGCCGTTCGCAGTCTGAGTGACTTACGTAGGCTTAGTCTTATGCAAATTAAATTTGTACGTACGTACACATTTAGTCGAGACCCCCGCTCCCTGTACACATTCATAAGCAAAATTCTGTTAATTGAAGCCCCCTCTTTGCGAACGTAATATTTGCAGTGGCGTAGCTAGGGGTGCATTGGGGCGGTCCACCCCGGGCGGCACTCATTCAGAGGGCATCATTTGTGGGCATTTAAAAAGTAAAGCCATTTCCGAAAACCGCAATTTTTCTCTTGAAGGGAGAAAACCAAGGTCAAAACCAACAATATTCTTAATTTTAAGTATTAATTAACGGATTCATGCAACATTTGTTTTATTACATAGTGATTATTATAACTAACGCAAACCCGTTCAAAAATTTTAAATCGCTCAAAAAAGGTAACGATTTGTTTGGAAAATTAAGCGGTATACGTCACAGATGGCGCTTTTATAAGAAAAATGCAAAAAATGTCGTGAAATATCGCCATAACAGTTTTTGCTTGGAATATCGACATGCGAAGAATGATGCGCCAACAAGTACCTACAAGACATGGTTGTTCAAATATTGAGTTTAATTTGCAAGTAGTGATTTATATTACTGTGTCAGTTTTCATAAAATAATTGTAAGTTAAATTATTAAAAATTAATTTTTTTATTACATTAAAGTAGCACATATAGCTTGTGTTTTTCATTAAAGTACGGTTATTCATTAAAAATGAATGGTTATTAATTTCTCCGTTAATAAACACCACAATAACATAACTAATTTCGAATAAGACATACTTAAACATTTCAAGCGTCTGGGAAAAATTGACATGTGAAGTAACAAGTAAAACGAGATCAGATTCTGGAATTTTATTCGGTTCAATACAACCTTTTTTCTTTTCTATGGTATCTCAATTTATGGGAAACCGTCTTCTTCAAATCAATGCAAACCCATTTCATGAAACAAAGATAGATGATATGTGCTAATTCAGAATGCTGTTATAGAGAGTTGGAGATGTTGAACGCCGAGTTTGAATTAGAATTAGAAAAAAATCATGTTAAGCCTGGTCCCTATTGGAACTCAGGACGTGTTAGCGCATTTTCGTATTATGTATCAGTACTTATGTTAGATATCAGAATTATGTAGTTATCAGTAATTGTGTTTAGATTTTAGACATATTTTTATGAATTTTCTTGTGTAATGAATATACCTGACATTTTTTTTATTTAAAAGTCATTTCTTTACATTTTAAAAAGTTTTATTTTCTCTTTAATCTAACTACAAGTCACCACAAATAATGACGTAAAACTCTCTAAACTTTTACACATATTCTAATGACGTCAACTAAAAAAAAAAACTAATTCTTTTGCACGCTTTCGCACCACTCTTCAATGCTTGAAAAACTATGTATTCGACTTCCGACAATGGCGGCCGTTCCCTGCGCTAGTGTTACCTCTCGATTCGAAATATTTTTTGGTAGTTTTAACGGGGTTTTTTAACGGATCGAGTAACTGAGTGTTGATGCACAAATGGCAGGTCAGGACATACAAAAAACATATATACCTCATGGGTCTAGGACTTATGGATGCTGAGATCAAGGGTGATGACGGACGGACGGACGGACAAAACGGGTGCAATAGCGCATTCGACTTCTCGAAAATGCGCTAAAAATATGAGTGGGGAAAATTCAGAAGACGTAGTTGTGAAAGGAGTTTCTTTAAACTGAATTTGAAAAAAAAAAATTCTCAACAATAAGTGATATAAGACTACAAAATCTTGCAGTATTGTCCATATAACAAGATAGTAAAAGTAATTTAAATTTTGATTACATAATACATGATTTTTCTACTATGAAAGTAAATGTATAAATAATTTTTAAAAAGTATGTTGACATACTGATGTTTACAATGTCGTTGTTTATTAAAACAGAATCATACATTTATAAATGTAAAAAATAAAAGCATATTAATTGTTAATGTTTTTGGGGTGTAAATTTGGAATACATTTTGTCTCATTTGGGGGGTGGGGGGACCTGCAACCCCAATTTCTTTCTTGTGGCCTTCAAAACAATTATCTTATACTAGTTCAAAAGCCTGCTGAAGCTGGCAGAACGAAATCCCACAGAAGTGATAACAAAGATATTACCAAATACTGCAATAGAAAAAACCACGTGGCCTTTATTGCCATGAAAAGATTACGATATGAACAGAAATAACAAAGAAATGTATGAAATACTGTAATAGAAAATAACATTTGGCCTATATTGCCATGAACACAATACGATATGAAAATAAATAACAAAGAGATGTACGAAATACTGAAATAGAAAAGAACTTTTATCTTTTATTGCCATGAACACAATACGATATGAACAGCTAAATATGAAAGATTTCCTTGTACACCACATTTTTAGTGTAGCAGGTGGAGCTTTCGTGGAGCAGTTTCCCTTGTTTAGGACCATCTTCCACGTGGACCTTGACATCTGCTGATCTGCGTACACGGGAGAAAGCAACTTATAACTGCCCGTGGCTAAACACAGGTTGTGGTAGGTAGATATGACCTTATCCAGTGTCTGGCCCTGTGATTTGTTTATGGTCATTGCGAAAGCTAACTTCACAGGGAATTGCCTTCTCCGTAGAACGAAAGGCAAGTCTGTGGTTATCAGGGCAATGTCCACGCGTGGAATGAATAGAGTGCGACCTTTGTCACTTCCGGACAGAAGCTCAGCGATGATGAGGTTGGGTTTGAGGTCCCTAACCACCAATCATGTGCCGTTGCATAGACCTCGTTTGGATTTCAAATTGCGAAGAGGAATTATAAGTGCTCCGACTTTTTATGTTAATTGATGAAGCGGCATTCCCGAAGGTGACAATTGATGTAGAAATTCCACGGGATGACGTCATATAATTTTTTTTTTTACGGCGAACATTTTAAATTTATTTTTACTAATTTTGCGCATCACTGATGATCTGCAGTCCATAAACGACACACGGAAGACAGGACTAATCAATAGAGAACTTAAAAGGCTAGAGATTGACATAGCATGCCTTCAGGAGACCAGGTTCCCAGACAACGGTTCACTCAAAGAGGCCAATTACACCTTCTGCCGGCAAGGCAGACCAAAAGACGAACCTAGACAGCATGGTGTGGGTTTCGCTGTTAAGAACACTCTTCTACCATCCATTGAACCCCCGTCATCAGGCACGGAGAGGATCCTCATTCTAAGACTTAGAACAACTGCGGGCCCAGCAAACATTCTTAGCGTGTATGCCCCAACACTCTATTCAACTCCGGAAAAGAAAGACCAGTTCTATGGAGCGTTAGACCAGGCACTAGCCAGCATCCACAAAGACGAGGTAATCTATCTCCTAGGAGATTTCAATGCTAGAGTGGGGAGCGACCACGAAGCCTGGCCCTGGACTCTTTGGAAGAGGAAAGTTAAATGAAAATGGACAAAGGCTTCTGGAATTGTGCTGCTCACGAGGCTTGTGTGTGACCAACACTTTCTTCAAGTGCAAGGATATACATCAAGTATCTTGGAGACACCCTCGATCCCACCAATGGCACCAGCTGGACCTCATTATCACCAGGCGTGCATGACTAGCTAGCGTCCTACTCACTCGCAGCTATCACAGTGCCGACTGTGACACGGATCACTCCCTTGTCGCCAGCAAAGTACGTATAATGAGGAAAAACTCGTACCACACCAAGAAAAAGGGAAGTCCACGCATCAATACCTCCTGCATGAAAGACCCTGCGATAACGCAGCTGTTCACTGACAAGGTAAAGGAAAGTCTCTCAAAGACGTCCCCATGAGTCACCATTGACTCCAAATGGACGCATCTGAGAGACACAATCTATACATCCGCAATACAAGCCTTTGGCACAAAATCTCACAAAAACACTGACTGGTTTGATGAACATTGGGACGAGATGAAACCTATCACTGAAGCAAAAAGGAAAGCTCTTATGGCTTACAAGGAAAAGCCTACATCCGACAGGTTGCATGCCTTAAAAACAGCCAAGTCACTTGCCCAAAAGGTTGCACGTAAATGTGTCAATACCAACTGGCTTAAGCTCTGTTCCAGTATACAATCAGCTGCAGACATGGGCAATGCAAAAGTCATGTACGAAAACATCAAAAAGGCAAAGGGCCCCTTGATTTCAAAAGTTGCTCCCCTAAAGTCCAAAAGTGGAGAAATTATTCAAGCCCAGGCAGCACAGCTAAAACGGTGGGTTGAGCATTATCTGGAATTGTATTCAACAGTTACCACAGTCTCCAGCACCGCTCTAGATGACATCCCAGATATGCCACTCATGGAAGAACTTGATGTCGTGCCCACACAGGAAGAGCTGAGCAACGCAATTGACAGCCTAGCTTGTGGAAAAGCGCCTGGGAATGATGGAATACCACCAGAGGTTCTAAAGAGTGGCAAGACAGCTTTACTCCAACCATTGCACGAGATTATGTCCCTCTGCTGGGAACAGGGCTTCATCTCCCAAGACCTAAAGGATGCTAATATAGTGACACTATATAAAAACAAAGGTGATAGAAGTGATTACAATAATTATCGCGGCATTTCACTCCTTAGTATTGTAGGAAAGACCTTTGCCCGCGTTATACTAACACGTTTACAGAGCTTAGCATCTCGTGTCTATCCAGAATCTCAGTGCGGTTTCCGGTCCGGTCGGTCTACCATAGACATGGTGTTCTCCATACGACAGCTCTAGGAAAAATGCAGATAGCAGCAGATGCCACTATACATTGCCTTTGTGGACCTTACAAAAGCCTTCGACTTCGTCAGTCGCAACGGGCTATTCCAAATACTGGCAAAAATCGGCTGTCCCCCTCACCTACTTGCCATTATCTGATAGTTCCATGAAAATATGCTTGGCACAGTGCAGTTCGATGGAGCTAAGTCAGAGGCCTTCCCTGTCAGCAGCGGAGTTAAACAAGGTTGTGTACTCGCACCAACACTCTTCGCAATATTCTTCTCTGTACTTCTTCGATACGCATTCAAGGATAGCAGTGAGGGAATCTGGTTACATACCAGAGCTGATGGAGGACTTTTCAACACTGCCCGCCTCCGAGCCAAGACCAAAACGACGGATGTCCTAATTCGAGAGCTACTATTTGCGGATGATGCGGCACTAAAAGCACATACAGAGTCTGGTTTGCAAGAACTCGTGTCAAACTTCTCCAACGCCTGCAAAGAATTTGGTCTGCAAATCAGCTTGAAAAAGACAAACATCATGGCCCAAGACACTCGACCTCCTCCTACCATAAATATCGATAATGAAAACTTGGAGGTTGTGGACAGCTTCACCTACTTGGGATCCAAGGTCTCCAATACACTGTCCATTGAAGAAGAAATAAACAGCAGAATTGGCAAGGCAGCTGCAACAATGGCTAAACTAAATAAGCGGGTCTAGCAAAACACCAAGCTAACGGAGAAAACCAAAGTGTGCGTCTATCGAGCCTGTGTCATCAGTACACTACTATATGAGAACGAGACATGGACCACTTATACATCACAAGAGCGCAAACTTAACAGCTTCCATTTGAGATGCCTGCGTCGCATCCTTGGTATTAAATGGAAAGACAAAGTGCCTAATAGTGAGGTCCTAACGCGTGCCAATACCCAAAGCATGTTCTCAATTCTTAGTGAAAGACGCCTGAGATGGCTAGGACATGTCAAAAGAATGAGCCCCGGCCGCATCCCGAAGGACCTCCTATATGGTGAACTTGCTTCAGGAAAGAGGAAAACAGGTCGCCCACGCTTGCGATTTAAAAATGTCTGTCAAAGGGACATGAAAGCAGCCAAAATGCATACAAGTGACTGGGAGTGTAAAGCAGAAGACCGATCTACGTGGCGCACAGTTGTCAAAGAGGGCGTCATAGTAGCCGAGGAGCGAAGAATGGAGGAGGCTGCAGACAGAAGAGCTAGGAGATAGGCCAAAACATTTGGAAGCGCAGAACTCGTGTGTAAAAACTGTGGTAAAGACTGTCACTCAAGGATAGGACTGCACAGCCACTCGAGAAAATGCAACCCAACCCAACGGTGATGCACCATCGTCTTGCGAGACGGAAGGATGCCGAATGATATTTTATCCGTTTTGTCCGTCCGTCCGTCTGTCATCACCCTAGATCTCAGCATCCATAAGTCATAGACCCATGATGTGAATATGTTTTTTGTATGTCCTGACCTGCCATTTGTGCATCAACACTCAGTTACTCGATCCGACCTCTTGTAGTGGCAGTTGAGCTCCTGGAAGTATGAAAGTCCTAGACCCATGATGTATATCACAAGAGTTCCTACCACCTCCAACACACAAGAATTCCTACCACCACCAACACACAAGAGTTCCTACCACCGCCAACACACAAGAGTTCTTACCACCACCAACACACAAGAGTTCCTAAAAATTCATAAAAATATGTCTAAAATCTAAACACAATTACTGATAACTACATAATGCTGATATCTAACATAAGTACTGATACATAATACGAAAATGCGCTAACACGTCCTGAGTCCAAAAAGGGACCAGGCTTAACATGATTTTTTAAAATAAATGTGTATTTATAGGCCTATCCTATACGCGGCCTCTTTTATTACTGCTTACATTAAATAGAGCATGCTATGGTAAAATTGTTCCCTGCTTACATTAATAGAGCATGCTATGGTAAAAATGTTCCGCACCTTTTTTAATGTACTACGTTTCAATTACATTTAGTTATTCATGTTTATTAATTTATTTGTAAAAAAAAAAACCATCATACGATTGACATAAGGAGCCGTCCATAACTGACGTAAGGCGATTTTGGCTGATTTTGTTACCCCTGACCCCTCATCACACGTCGTCACGAAACGAAAACTTAGACCCCTTCCTCAATGTGAAGTCACAAAGATTCCACCTTCACCATAAAAGCCGTATTTTCTATTTGAGAATGAGCGTTTTTCAAATAATACTTTAGGTCACTTAAATATGTTTTTAGTGTAAGGCTGCACTCTAATCTCGTAACACGCGTGAAGCCACGTAAAAAGTCATTAAATAGTGTCGGTAGTCATATATTTAAGTGGAACTTGTATTCAAAGTTGCGCATTTTGAATGACGTCAAATATGTGACTCCCCCTCTCCCCCCCCCCCCCCCCCAGTTGCGTGATGTCATTTTAGGGGTGGCCCCTAAAAGGGCGGCATATTGGAGACCGCCCCGGGCGGCAAAAGCTCTTGCTACGCCACTGAACATATGGATGCACCCTAAGAACTTATTCAATTTATTATACAACAGTGTGTTAAAGTTTCGTATTCGCAATGTTTGAACGCTAAACGCTGTCGATTTTTAAAGCTAGTTTGTTTCCTCTTTGCTGTGTATTATTAGATGTTAATCACAGAGTTATTTAATGGATGCCGTTATCTGATATTTCACACTCCCTGACATTTTCTCGTGGTGAGAATTTATTATTTTTACTTATGATAGTTCCAGGGATTCAGGGACTTGCCCTCCTTTATTACCCAATACAATAATTTTGGTGGTCCTTAATTCATATGAGGCCCCTGGCTTTTCACCAAACAGCCTCCCCCCTTAATCCGCCACTGCCACTTATGATTTACCCTCCACCGCCAATAATTAACCAAAGGTCAGATCACAGCTGATGCTGTAAGTACCTATAACTTCTGCTACGACACGTCGTGCCCCACTCTCGCCCAGTGTTGCGAAGTCGGGGGAAATTTCGCTAATCATGGGAATTTTTGAGCCAAATTTTGAGAAATGGGAATTAGGGAATTTTTAAGGGTTTTGCCTAAAAAATGGGAATTTTTGAGATTGACCAATTTTAAAAATTAAATTCATTCCTGAATGAAAATAAAATAAATTAATTTGAAACATTCTCATTTTCAAATAAGAAATACTTGTGTTTTGTTGTGGTGGGAGGCTCTTTGACGTAATGTTTGTTTATTTTTAGCGTGTCTAGGTTTTTTTTTCAGATCTAGGTTTTTTTCCTGACGTTTTGGCAAGGTTTTCCCCAACATTGTCACTGACAGTTTAAGGTTAGATTGTGTAAATGTACTACCATTAAATAATATAATTGATTAGTCTGAGCCCGAATCATCATAAAATGTTTGTTACATATATAGGACCAAATCATTAATACTATGTAAATATATAGCAAACTATCTAACCATGTATGATTGATTCATTATTAAAAAAAATTTCAAAGCATTCATTAAAAAAATATTTTAATCAATCACAGACAATAAAAACGTATAGATTAAATAAAAATTGAAAGTACTCTATTAAGAATTGCCTTAAAAATGCAGAAATATTTATTATTTTTTAATTTGGAAGTCCAAAGTCATTAAAATGAATGCGAAAGCATTTAATAAAAGTTGCCACTTTCTAGGCTTTTTCCCAAGTTTTTAATGCATGTGGGAGTTTTTAGCCCACTTTGGGAATTTTTTGACTCCTGCGTGGGAAAATCTGGCACTTAGACTTCGCAACACTGCTCTCGCCCTTGTAAAGTTTAAGTTGCATCACTGATGACCTCTGGAACTTTTCCACCATCATTGTGTTGTGGGTGAGGGTGGGGTTGGCCACAGCGGGGCTGGGATAAGACTCTAACTTATCCCAACCTTAACTAATTCCATCTTTTTCTTTTCTTTGCTAAAACTGTATTTAGCCATTTTGAAATACATTTTGTTGCTTCTGAACTTGATAGTGAGAAAATTTAACACGATTACGTGACAATAGACAACTAGGTTGTGGGAACATGAATTTAACACGATGCCTTGACAGTAGACAACAAGGTATTGGGAACAGAAAGTTAACACGATGCCTTGACAATAGACAACAAGGTATTGGGAACAGGAATTTAACACGATGCCTTGACAATAGTCTTAATAGACAAAAGGCTTGTTGCGTTGTAGAGACAGGACTATTTAAAGACCAAGTCAACCAACGTTTCTTTTAATATGCGAGGGTATAAAATAAAATAAAAGTGGTATATGCCCTATGAGGTGTAGTGTTTTGTTTATTAATCCGGAAGGGGGGTGGAGTTAGACCGTCACGTTGGGATGGTTGAGAGAGATGCCCAATAGGTTGTTCCGAGATGGGATGGGCACTTCTACACTCTACACACAGGTTACAGTTCTGAGACAAATAGAGAGTATGAGAGCCAAACACGTGTTTCGTCATGTGCCATAACTGTGCAGCTCTGGCATTTTAAAAATTAATTTTAAAAAAAATAGAAGTCTCGTACACGTGACGAATTACGACTTTTAAATTCATGTAAATTATTTGTTTACAAATCTTTTCCAAAATAAGATTTAAAAAAACAGCAAATAAAAAAACGGAGTCTATGAAGATGTCATTATTATATACCAAACATCCAACCAGGCCACAACACATTTGTATGACAGCGTGGAGAAGAAAGGAAAAAATTGGGCGGTCCGAGGCGTCGAGCCATGTGACTCGTCTAACCAATCACAGTTGCCCTAACATCTTCGCGTACGGCCGTGTCTTGCCCGCCGTTCGGTTTGAGACAGCCAGCGATCAGAAAGCTCGAAAAAGGAACTTACCCATCACCCGGTCTCTAGGCAACGAATAAAAGTATAAAAGCTTTTCCCATTCAGTTGTCTCGCCCTGCTACCATTGTTCCTCGGAGAACATTCTATCTTCGAATTTCCTTGATAAAATTTGTTCTCAAACCTTGCGGGTTTTTAACACACTTATTCAAAATGGCCGACGCACAAGCACTGTTCGATAAACTCAAGGCCGATGCCAACTGCAAGTCTCTTCTGTCAAAAAATCTCAACCAAGAAGTACTGGACTCACTCAAAGATAAGAAGACCAAATTTGGCGGCACTCTCGCCGGCTGCATCCGTTCAGGTAAGAGTTTCCCCCCCTTCGTTCAAGCTTCTCATCACACGTCCTGTAGTCTCCCCTGGTAGATAACCTTTTTATCTCCCCCTTTCACCTTCCCAAACTCTGCCGATGACACGATTAATGATGACGGTTGCATTAACGAAAAATGTGTGTGTTTGGTGTGTTGTTGGGGTGGGGGTTACGTGCTTGTTGGGCCATTTTAATTTTTTTAAAAAATAGATAAGGTATCAATTTTTAATATTTAATGTGTCATTGATAAGAGCACGGTCTTGAGTTGACATACTTTTAGTTTGTAAAACACCAACTTGGCCCTGCCGTGATTTTAATATTAGTGATATTGATACGCCTCTCAGTGACACTATCACACTAACTATACCATGATCCTTGGCTACTGATAAGTGTCAGATATTTAACTGCTGCGTTCTCTGACAGACTTTTGTTCTTTGCTGTGAACTTTACACGCGTAGAGAGTAAAGGGTAAAACAACAACCATCGCCGCTTACAACTGAGTGACGTCAGAGGCTCTACTCTCTAAAACCTGTTTGAAATCTTTTTACCCCGTCTGCTATTTCCACCACGTGGCCCCACACGTTGACGGATTTCCTTTTACAATCAACATTTATACTTATACCTTCCACATGTTCTGACGCACTGGTCCTAACACACTGCTGTGACGTCATGATTGAATAAGTGACGTAACCCAATAGTTGGCGCGTACAGGATCAAGTGTTATAAATTTGTAAACAACACAGAAGGAAAGCTAAGACTTAACTAAGACTAAGATCAAATCTGATTTTGTAAAAGATAATTTAAAATGGAAATGGAAAAATGTTAACAGGGTAAGGGTATGCTCTTACGTCTTTTCCCTTTACTTTTTTAAAAGCCTGATTATGATTGAAGTCTCACCCCTCATTTTGTTTAATTTAAAATGCCCACATGTTCTTTAAGTGCCCCCCTCCAAGTTATTCCTAAACTGTAGTTGAACCCAGAGGCGTCACTAGGGTCGGTGTCACCCGGGGCGGTAGCTCATGGTATCACCCCTTACGATTTAACCCATAGAAATCCTCCGAGTTTTCCAGTGCCAAATAACAGGAATATATAGAATTTTACAGTCTGGTGTCACCCGGGGCGGCCCGCCCCAACCGCACCCCCTAGCGACGCCACTGGAGTTGCACCGCCAACCCACACGCACACACACACAAAGCAATCATTCAATACTTCTGCACCTGCCTCAGTGAGTAGATGGATTATGTAACTATTGAAACGCTTGAAGGCCATTGTGTTTTCTGGACCTCAGCATGCAGCACCCCCGCCATTGTGCTGATATCCCCGCCATTGTGCTGATATCCTCGGCTTGTCTCTCAGAACCCTGCTCAGAAGCCCTGCTCGTTGTACGGAACAGCACGGCTCAAGGCACGGCACGATAGGTACATACATACGGAGCCCTACCCTAGCACGGCTCAAGGTACGGCACGATAGGTACATAAATACGGAGCCCTACCCTAGCACGGCTCAAGGTACGGCACGATAGGTACATACATACGGAGCCCTACCCTAGCACGGCTCAAGGTACGGCACGATAGGTACATACATACGGAGCCCTACCCTACACATACCGCCAGCTCCAAGTAGTGAGATCAGAACATGCCAGGAGGGGGGTAGTTTTAATTAATGGCTGTGAAATTTTATTATTCTTTTAATGCGATGTTTAAGGATCATATAAAGCTAACCAGGTCAAGGTCACAAACCATCATTGGAGCAAACACAGTTATTGGAGCCCCCCCCCCCCCACACACACACACGTACTCTCACTCAGTCGTAATATTTAAATATATATTTTATAATCTCATAATTAAAATGTCCTGTCAGTACAGATATGACATTAGGCTGCTATTCAGCTGTCAGTACAGATATCTTGACATTAGGCTGTTATTCAGCTGTCAGTACAGATATCTTGACATTAGGCTGTTATTCAGCTGTCAGTACAGATATCATGACATTAGGCTTTAACTTCAGCTGTCACACAGATATGACATTAGACAGTAACTTCAGATGTCAGTACATATATGACATTAGGCTGTAACTTTAGCTGCCAGTACAGATATCATGACATTAGGCTGTGACTTCAGCTGTTAGTACAGATATCATGACATTATACTGTAACTTCAGCTGTTAGTACAGATATCATGACATCAGGCTGTAACTTCAGCTGTCAGTACATATATCATGACATAATACTGTAACTTCAGCTGCCAGTGTCTCGGTGTGGTCTAACAAAATATTATCTTCTTCCGATCAGCTTAAATTATTTCCAACAGTTATGGCGTGGTGGCTCAGAAACTGCTTCGTTTTTTAACCAAACATGTGGCAACGATTTGCTGGGAATATTTGGTATAATTTAATTTTAGTCAACAACAATACATGTGCCAGTGATTGGCTTGGAATATTTGACCTAATTCAGTTACAGAAAACAACAATACATGTGCCAATGATTGGCTTGGAATATTTGACCTAATTCAGTTATAGAAAACAACAAGGCATGTGCCAATGATTGGCTTGGAATATTTGACCTAATTGAGTTATAGAAAACAACAAGGCATGTGCCAATGATTGGCTAGGAATATTTGACCTAATTCAGTTATAGAAAACAACAAGGCATGTGCCAATGATTGGCTATAATTTTTTGAATATTTGGCCTAATTCAGTTACTAAAACAATCTAGAACTACGCAACCTCTAAGGTTCGTTGGTCCTTGTGCCAAGTATAAAAACTCATGTTCTAAGTTGCACAGTATCCAACTTTTGTGCAATATTTTACAAAATCTGCTACTTGGTAATTCTAAACTGCTGTGTAGCGTCTCTCAGATATCTGCGCAGTCGTGCAGCTTAAAGGCAGGGAACATTGGTGGTATTTATGCGGCCACCCTATTATTGCAGGGCACAGAAATGACTACTTTGGCGCAATTTTCATGAAGCTATTATTTTTATTAATTTAAATTTTTGAAACTTCCTTTATTTCGTAAATAAAACTGTTTTTAATGACAGCAATTTGTTCCACGTTTTTTGTTTTGTTTTGGGGAAGGGGGGGGGGGTTCAATTGAATTCCTTTCCAAGTTTTACCTGATGATGTATTTGTTGAATAACTTCCGGTGTGTTTGTTTATTTGTTTATTTTAACATTTTACTTCCTATCTTATTTATTTTATCAACTACTTTTTTTTTACAGTCAAAATAATCTGTTTCAATTCAGATATTTTGTTGTGTTTTGTTTTTCTCAAAAAGAGGATAAACCTAAAGAGTGTGTGAAAAGCTGAAAGCACACGTGTGTGGTTCCGTAGCCGTAACTATGTGTGCAGCTACACAGACTAAGCAATGTTTATTATTCAAACAATGTTTTTGTCTCCTCATGACAATACGGTACACGGAGACCCACTGATGGGAATGTGTGGCCACATCTTATACTGATGGAAATGTGTGGCCATATCTTATACACTGGTGGAAATGTGTGGCCACATCTTACACTGATGAGAATGTGTGGTCACATCTTATATTGATGGGAATGTGTGGCCACATCTTATATTGATGGGAATGTGTGGCCACATCTTATATTGATGGGAATGTGTGGCCACATCTTATATTGATGGGAATGCTTTCTCATTCTTTACTTTTCAAAGTTTTAAGACAATTCTTTATCCCTAAAAGTTTTAAAGACAGTTCTATATTTCTCAAAGTTTTAACACAATTCTTTATTTCTCAAAGTTTTAAGACAATACTATTGGGACAACTTTAATCCAGTGACATGAGAACAAAGCTGTGTTTGTGTGTGTGTGGGGGGAGGGGTTGGGGTGCAGACTCACACCCCAAGTATCCAGTAGTTTTATCTGACCGGTATCGACAAGCTCCTTATTGTGTAGTTGTCAAGGGAAATATATGTTTTTTTTAATCTTTACAAATAAGTTAATGATCCAGGTAAACTTAACAACAAACTGTCAGATTGTGTAGGGGTCTGAGCCTGGGATATTGGGTCATTGTGTGTACGGCAGTTACGTCTGTGTGTGTGTACGTGTACAAGTTGAATATCACGTACACTGATAACATTATCGTATGACTCACACTTATGTTGTTTTAAGCATACACGTCGGCAGAGGTGACCTTAAAACATGAATGACACCTTACCACAGTGGTTCTCAGTCTGCGAAACGTGTGGCTAGGGAACAATGGATCAATTGATCACGATTTAGTACATGTATAAAAGACTTTTGAATTTCTTTGTGTGTGTGCTGATGGGAAATTTAGCGGTCACATTGCTAATAAACATAACAGGTTGACCGTTGCTGCTTTGGTCAAATCTAAACATCACATTTCAAATCTAAACATCACTTCATTTCAAATCTAAACATCACTTCATTTCAAATCTAAACATCACTTCATTTCAAATCTAAACATCACTTTTCAAATCTAAACATCACTTTTCAAATCTAAACATGACTTTTAAAATCTAACCTATTTAAAATGATGCCATATGGTCTCCGTACGTTACTGACCAACTGTTTACTGATTTTCTTGTTTGATCACGTACATATGGTGGGGTCACATCATATTGTAGGATCACATACATATGGTGGGATCTATAAGCTCATTGTGGTATAGTCAGCTGTTGGTATGTATGTAGTGTCCACATTTTTGTGAGTTGTTCTTAGCGATAGGTGTTGGTTTCTGTCTTGGACCTTGGTAGTTTGTGTGCACGTCAGTGTGGTGGGGTCTATGTGCTCCATGTGAGAACTCCTGTAATAAGAAGTACTGAACTGTACTGTCCTTTAACCCGTCGTTGGGGCACCATTTTGAACTGCACACTATCTCATGCCATGTGTCCCGGTCCTTTGCTGCCTTCTGGGAGTCGCTAAATGACAGGCCCGTCCACTCTTTGATATCGTCCTCCCAACTCTTCCTTGGTCTGCCTCTTTTTCTTCTTCCCTTGACTGTGCCTTGCAATATGGTCTTTGAGAGACCTCAAGATCTTGTCACGTGTCCGTACCATCGTAATTTCCTCTTTCTAATTGAGGTGAGAAGGTCCTCGTAAGGGCCAATGACAGCACTTAGTTTATCGCTGACCGCTTCGTTGGTGATGTGCTCTATGTAGGAGATGTTTAGAACCTTACGAAAATAACTCTGGGGGAATATTTATTAACGTTTTTTTTAAAAACTGAAGTTTACCAAAATTGTCAGAACCCTTGTATGTTCTTTTAACTCCCTTGATATGGAGAAGTGATATCTAAATACATGATATCTGTACCCTGGTATATGTACCTTAAATATCTGAACACTGGTATATGTACCTTAAATATCTGAACACTGGTATATGTACCCTAGATATCTGTACCCTGGTATATGTACCCCAGATATCTGTACCCTGGTATATGTACCCCAGATATCTGTACCCTGGTATATGTACTCCAGATATCTGTACCCTGGCATATGTACCCCAGATATCTGAACACTGGTATCTGTACCCAGATATATGTACCCCAGATATATGTACCCAGATATATGTACCCCAGATATCTGTACCCATATATCTGTACCCCAGATATCTGTACCCTGGTATATGTACTCCAGATATCTGTACCCTGGTATATATATCCTAGATATCTGTACCCTGGTATATGTACCCCAGATATCTGTACCCTGGTATATGTACCCCAGATATCTGTACCCCAGATATCTGTACCCTGGTATATGTACCCCAGATATATGTACCCCAGATATCTGTACCCTGGTATATGTACCCCAGATATATGTACCCTGTTATATGTACCCCAGATATCTGTACCCTGGTATATGTACCCCAGATATATGTACCCTGGTATATGTACCCCAAATATATGTACCCTGGTATATGTACCCCAAATATCCGTACCCTGATATCTGTCCCATGGTATGTGTACCATTTATAACTTGACCCTCGACTCAACTATCAATAGTTTCTGTCCAACCATCTCTGTATCGCCACATTGAGGTGTTGCCGCCCCTTTCTACCACTGATGTGTTGACGCCCCTTTCTATCATACAAAATTAAACTTGGTATTTTCTACCGAACTCTTCAGCAAGATCTCCACCCTCCTGGCATATCAGAAAACTTACGATGTGGACAAAAATCAGCCCAAAATACTCGTGACGTCATATCGATTGCGTCCTTTCCTACAGTACAGAGGTCAAAGTGTGAACGGCAATGAGAAGCCTCGTTACACTGTCGAAGTGGATGTTAAAATTTATGTGTTGGTGGTCAGGGCATAATGGAGGGTATGGGTTGGTGGTCAGGGCATAATGGAGGGTATGGGTTGGTGGTCAGGGCATAGTGGAGGGTATGTGATGGTGGTCAGGGCATAGTGGAGGGTATGGGTTGGTGGTCAGGGCATAGTGGAGGGTATGTGATGGTGGTCAGGGCATAGTGGAGGGTATGTGATGGTGGTCAGGGCATAGTGGAGGGTATTGGTTGGTGGTCAGGGCATAGTGGAGGGTATGTGATGGTGGTCAGGGCATAGTGGAGGGTATGTGTTGGTGGTCAGGGCATAGTGGAGGGTATGTGATGGTGGTCAGGGCATAGTGGAGGGTATGTGATGGTGGTCAGGACATAGTGGAGGGTATGTGTTGGTGGTCAGGGCATATTGGAGGGTATGTGTTGGTGGTCAGGGCAGAGTGGAGGGTATGTGATGGTGGTCAGGGCATAGTGGAGGGTATGTGTTGGTGGTCAGGGCATAGTGGAGGGTATGTGACGGTGGTAAGGGCATAGTGGAGGGTATGTGACGGTGGTAAGGGCAGAGTGGAGGGTATGTGTTGGTGGTCAGGGCATAATGGAGGGTATGGGTTGGTGGTCAGGGCATAATGGAGGGTATGGGTTGGTGGTCAGGGTATAGTGGATGGTATGTGACGGTGGTAAGGGCATAGTGGAGGGTATGTGACGGTGGTAAGGGCATAGTGGAGGGTATGTGACGGTGGTAAGGGCAGAGTGGAGGGTATGTGTTGGTGGTAAGGGCAGAGTGGAGGGTATGTGATGGTGGTAAGGGCAGAGTGGAGGGTATGTGATGGTGGTCAGGGTAAATTGGAGGGTATGTGTGATTGTATGTGTGAGGGTAAGTGTGAAGTCAATGAGAAATTGGTTGAGATTATTTGTAGATAGGGGCCGCGGTGGGCGAGTGGCAGCACGCTCGACTGGCGTTCCGATGGTCACGGGCTCGAATCCATGGGAAGCCAGGGACCTGTTCCCGGGGCCCAGGGCGTCCCCGAGTTCCACCCAGCCCCAAATGGGGGAAAAGCGGCGGGGTAATGCGTGGAACCCTTAGCCTTGGCATGCGAACGCTGCATCAATTGACAAAAAAAAAAAACTGCTGCCTTGCAGATGGTCTTGGCTGACCAAAGGCTATGGAAGCAAATCCAGAAAATACAGCAGGCTGAAGTCGGAGACCACGGGCCAATTGGCGCAAAATTTCGTGGCACGCAATACTCAATATTCAATATTGAGAACGAAGAAGAAGAAGAATTTGTAGACGGTCTGTTATGTTGGACATCATTAGATCTAGTCAAACAGGATATAACCTGTTGTGGTTAAGTAGTTCATGATTCCCTCTCAAACAACTGCTGCCACACCCACACACTTGTTCCACTCACCGACATACATACCTGCATGTGTGCCACACACACACACACATATATATAGTCATGCTTTTGCAGTCAGTGGGTAAGTTTTGAGACCCACTGATTCCCACCTCATCTCCGGAAGAAGGAAGCTGTTTTGAATAAAAAATCTCGGAAAAAGTTTGACGTTGTGAAAGTTGATTACAGTGATCGTCAGGCCAACCTGGCAGGACGGTTTAATTGAGCCTCACAGGCTAACCTGGCAAATCGCCGTATCGCCAGTGGAAGTGAATGAATGAGATCATTCTGACTCCCTTGTCGGAAGTTTGGCTTGACCTCTGAACTTATGAGAAATAAAACAACATAAACGACCAGCACATGTCTGAGGAGCTGAGAGCACAGACGTCTACCACGTGTTGTTTGAAGTCTTCCACGTGTGTAACGTGACATTTATCATGTGTTGGAGCAGACGTGAAATTTGTCTTACAACAAAATCAAAGTTCTTGCTATTGGTCTTTTAAATTCTAAATTAAACTGCTAGATTTTGTTTCGCTGTTTTTTTTTTTTTTTTACCTCGCTATATTTTAGTTAATATTTAATTCCCTTTTCATTCTTTTCAGTTAATAATCATTGGATTCTCTAGTCTAGAAAGTCGCTCGTGCCCAACACTGATGGACAACTTGATGTGTAGTCGTACTCACACGTATGTGTTGTCGTACTCACACGTATGTGTAGTCGTACTCACACGTATGTGTTGTCGTACTCACACGTATGTGTAGTCGTACTCACACGTATGTGTAGTCGTACTCACACGTATGTGTAGTCGTACTCACACGTATGTGTAGTCGTACTCACACGTATGAGTAGTCGTACTCACACGTATGAGTAGTCGTACTCACACGTATGAGTAGTCGTACTCACACGTATGTGTAGTCGTACTCACACGTATGTGTAGTCGTACTCACACGTATGTGTAGTCGTACTCACACGTATAATTAGATTACACAAACGCTCAGGGGAAAAGATTTATATTATGACAAGCTCCAGACTTAGTGACATTAATCTCAATAGAACAAGAAGCGTATGTGTGCATCGTCTGTGTGTGTGTGTGTGTGTGTGTGTCTGTGTGTCTGTGTGTGTGTGTGTGTCTGTGTGTGTGTGTGTGTGTGTGTGTGTGTGTCTGTGTGTGTGTCTGTGTGTCTGTGTGTGTGTGTGTGTCTGTGTGTGTGTCTGTGTGTGTGTGTGTGTGTGTGTGTGTGTGTATATAAATATAACACCATTGGAACAAGTCGTCGGGACTCTCTGAGGGAGCTGACTCTACGACAACTAGTAAATGTTGTGTGTGTGTGTGTGTATGTGTGTGTGTGTGTGTGTGTGTGTGTGTTTGTGTGTGTGTGTGTGTGTGTGTGTGTGTCTGTGTGTGTGTGTGTGTGTGTGTGTGTGTGTATGTGTGTGTGTGTGTGTGTGTGTGTGTGTTTGTGTGTGTGTGTGTGTGTGTGTGTGTGTCTGTGTGTGTGTGTGTCTGTGTGTGTGTGTGTGTGTGTGTGTGTGTGTCTGTGTGTGTGTGTCTGTGTGTGTGTGTGTGTTGATTTTGTGCGCTTGTGAGGGGGAGGTTGAGAGGTGGAAGATTACCTGCATGGGGCCTGAAGATTCCAGGAGTCTGTTGGCTCCGTGAGCTCCAGGACCAGGTGTAAATAATATCCCCTAATACCCCCACCCCCTACACATACACACTCACACACACACACACACACACACACACAAAGATCTTATCCTGTCCAAAATCTAACATTCTCGAGCTGTGTACGCATGTAATTAATCTCCCCCCCACCCCTTACACACTCACCAAGGTCTACTCGCTGACTTGAGCACCCTCCAAGTTTACAAGAAACGTAACTCATCATTGTGTCAGTTTGGAATGATAGTAATCTCCCCTACCTCCAACCCCACCTACCCGCTCAGGTTGTATTTCTGACGTAGATCGTGACGTCAGCACCTGCACAACCCGGCCAACCCTAACTGGAATTGACATCATGATGTGCCAACCTTCAGCGTTAACAACTTAATGCCGTCCGTGTTTAAAAAAAAAACAAAACTCCTCACTATCAAAGTACAGAAATACTGGTATGTTACAAGTTGTACAATGTTTACTATCAAAGTACAGAAATACTGGTATGTTACAAGTTGTACAACGTTTACAATCAAAGTACAGAAATACTGGTATGTTACAAGTTGTACAATGTTTACTATCAAACTACAGAAATACTGGTATGTTACAAGTTGTACAATGTTTACTATCAAAGTACAGAAATACTGGTATGTTACAAGTTGTACAATGTTTACTATCAAACTACAGAAACACTGGTATGTTACAAGTTGTACAATGTTTACTATCAAAGGACAGAAACACTGGTATGTTACAAGTTGTACAATGTTTACTATCAAAGTACAGAAATACTGGTATGTTACAAGTTGTACAATGTCTACTATCAAAGTACAGAAATACTGGTATGTTACAAGTTGTACAATGTTTACTAAAGGTGATGTCACTTGATGACTTCAGATGAGCATGAAATCTTGTCATTTGTCACCTAGAAATTTTTGTTTACAAAAGCAGGGAAGCAGAAGTTTTTGAACAAATATGAAGGAATCATTAAGTTTTGTACAAATTATTGTTGTCAAATTGCTCCGCAGTTCAAAGGTCAACTGCTGGCGCATAAGATTTCACCTTAACTCTCTTACGGTTCACCGACAAAACGGCCCCGACAAAACAGCCCCGACAAAACGGCCCCGGACAAAACGGCCCCGACAAAACAGCCCCGACAAAACGGCCCCGGACAAAATGGCCCCAGACAAAACGGCCCCGGACAAAACGGCCTCAGACAAATCGGCCCTTGACTAATATTTGTTAATGGAATACAATTTTAAATAATTATTTATACTCGCCGATTCAGTGTCAGTTTTAGTTCACAAAAAACAATAATAATAACATCACAAGAAAGAATTTAATAACAGTTAAACGATATGGTAGCAAGTCACAATTGTATGTTGAGAAGAAATTATGTCATAACGTCACAAGAAATAATTTTACAATTTGACCACTTTCATAAAAGGTGAATAAGTTGAACAAAGGTTAAATTAACTTTAAATTTTTAAAATTATTATTTTTTTTGTAAAAAAATGTCTACAATTTTTCTGGGGCCGTTTTGGTCGAGGGCCGTTTTGACCGGGGCCGTTTTGTCAGGGGCCGTTTTGACGGGTTCCACCAGACGACATGACCTTCCTTCCACCAGATGACAGTACCTTTCTTCCACCAGACGACATGACCTTTCTTCCAGCAGATGATATGACCTTTCTTCCAACAGACATGACCTTTCTTCCAACAGATGACAGGACCTTTCTTCCAACAGACGACAGGACCTTTCTTCCACCAGACGACAGGACCTTTCTTCTACCAGACGACAGGACCTTTCTTCCACCAGACGATCACCTTCTTGTGTCACCCACTCCCTGACCGGTCTCCCCACACAACTAAACCAGATTGACCCGTTCCCCACACAACTAAACCAGACTGACCCGTCTCCCCACACAACTAAACCAGATTGACCCGTCTCCCCAAACAACTAAACCAGACTGACCCGTCTCCCCACACAACTAAACCAGACTGACCCGTCTCCCCACACAACTAAACCAGACTGACCCGTCTCCCCAC
>MUZC01000286.1:453643-479020 GCA_002072015.1 Radix auricularia | reverse complement strand
CAGACTGACCCGTCTCCCCACTCCCCACACAACTAAACCAGATTGACCCGTCTCCCCACACAACTAAACCAGACTGACCCGTCTCCCCACACAACTTAACCAGACTGACCCGTCTCCCCACACAACTAAACCAGACTGACCCGTCTCTCCAAACAACTAAACCAGACTGACCCGTCTCTCCAAACAACTAAACCAGACTTTGACGTGAAGCTACTGAGACCAACATATTATTATTTTAGACATTTAATAAAAGTGCACGGCTTCGTCCTTACCCGGTATGTCGTCACATCCTCCCGACCTTCAGATACAGCAGACATCTTCCGGGAAAAATAGATATTTATATCCGTGAATTAATTTAAAGACAACTTGAAGGGCAGTAGATGTCATGTAATAAGCCGTGAATCTCCAGATGTAGGCTACCCCTTTACACACACACACACACCACATACCACTCTCTCCCCCACCACTTCCCCCCAACTCACACATAGCACCGCCGACGATGTAGGTAAAGATCTAGAGTTGGAATCATTTGACATTATAATTTTGTTTGTATTTCTGAATTAGTTTGTCAAACATGTACAACAATTGAACCCAGTCCCTAGGGTCCCTAGGTGGCAGGCTTGTGTATGTAACTAGCCCCTAGGGTCCCTAGGTGGCAGGCTTGTGTATGTAACTAGCCCCTAGGGTCCCTAGGTGACAGGCTTGTGTATGTAACTAGCCCCTAGGGTCCCTAGTTATGCTGAAATAAAAGCCCCTAGGATTTACCAAACCTTAGACCCAGATATCTGAAAGTTGCTCTGAAATAAAAGCCCCTAGGATTTACCAAACCTTGGACCCAGATATCTGAAAATTGTGTTGAAATAAAAGCTCCTAGGAATTACCAAACCTTAGACCCATATATCTGAAAGTTGCTCTGAAATAAAAGCCCCTAGGATTTACCAAACCTTAGACCCAGATATCTGAAAGTTGCTCTGAAATAAAAGCCCCTAGGATTTACCAAACCTTGGACCCAGATATCTGAAAGTTATGCTGAAATAAAAGCTCATAGGATTTACCAAACCTTAGACCCAGATATCTGAAAGTTGCTCTGAAATAAAAGCTCCTAGGATTTACCAAACCTTGGACCCAGATATCTGAAAATTGTGCTGAAATAAAAGCTCCTAGGATTTACCAAACCTTAGACCCAGATATCTGAAAGTTATGCTGAAATAAAAGCCCCTAGGATTTACCAAACCTTAGACCCAGATATCTGAAAGTTGCTCTGAAATAAAAGCCCCTAGGATTTACCAAACCTTAGACCCAGATATCTGAAAGTTGCTCTGAAATAAAAGCCCCGAGGTTTGTTCAAATCTAAAGACGGATCAATACCTGTGGCATCTCTGCACTCTCAGATTATCGGGTTTTCCCAACGAAGCCGGAAATAGATGAAGATTCTCTGAAACGCTTTGAATGTTGACATTTTTCAGACTCCATATTAAATTAAGTAAATGAAGGGAGTATTTAGATACGCCATTGGTTAGTTACACACAAACTTTTCTCTACTTCAACCCCCCACCCCCCGCCCCCAATTTTTCACGGTTCAACGACATAAAAGAGGAAGAATTTGACACGGGGTTAAATTCGGCAACACTATTCTAATGTGATTCTTTTCACCGGCCACATCGGCGTGGTTAGAGTTGACGTTAGTTGAACCCACATCCGTGAAGGTCGTTCTCTTGTAGTCACGGTCCCTCTGTCCAGCAGATCTTGATGTTAGTTGTACCCACATCCGTGAAGGTCGTTCTCTTGTAGTCACGGTCCCTCTGTCCAGCAGATCTTGATGTTAGTTGTACCCACATCCATGAAGGTCGTTCTCTTGTAGTCACGGTCCCTCTGTCCAGCAGATCTTGATGTTAGTTGTACCCACATCAATGAAGGACATTCTCTTGTAGACTCGGTTCTTCTCTCCAGTAGAAGTGTTGTTCTCTGCTGATCATTGGTGGCGAACCTTTTTGGGGCCGCGTTCCAAAATTCAACCAAAAACCCACTTATTTATACATAGTCGCGTGTAGGCTGATGAGGCTTTGCGTGTCGACTGTTGCACGCGTGCCATAGGTTGGCCATCACTGCCCCGGATGTTGTCGTCTGTGATCGTACTGAGTTGTACATGTCTACTGAGTTATACATGAGTACTGATTTGTACATGTGTACTGAGTTGTACATGTTTTTCACAAATCTTATACTTATAAGAATTATGTGTATCTTAAATTCTTATCTGTGCTGAAGATTACAATGTCTCCACGTATCCAAGGTTTGTGTCTACTCCTGCATTCTCATTATAGTTCTAAATGTTGATAAAGTCTTGGTCTTGTTGGTTTCACCAGACAGCCCGAATTCCGGACGGGAATTTTTAATGACGTCATTGACATGGAGCTTCTTGATGACGGTTGGAACTATACTATTGGGGGGGGGGGAGTCTGTGATAACAAGTTATTCACACACACGTTGTTTGTTTTAGTACTTCTTTGTTGTACTTTAAAGAAATGTATTTACCCGCTGTACACTTGTACACCAGCTATAGAGGTCGTCTCAGACATGCCACGACAATGGGGCTGCTGGGGAAAAGTAAGAACGTGCCGGCCACAGCTTGAGCCAAATTTTTTGGCTCTGTCTTTGCTCGCCCCGCACAGGTAAACAATTCACCTGCCTGGAGCTGTATTCTGTCATTCTATCTATAGAATCCCTCGTGCAGAAGTCAGCAAATTCGTGGCGCCCTTATCGCCAAGAGGATAAATTCTCTGGTCTCCTTCGCCAGCGTACGCCGAGGAACTGGGGGCTTTACCATTCTAGGTATCACCGGCAGGTGGCGCTTATCTTTGATCTAGAGCAGACTAGAGCTATGTGTATGTGTGTGGTGGGGGGATAAAAGGAAACAATGAACATGCAACACATCAGAGGCAGTGAGGGGAGGGAGGGAAAGAGGGAGAGGCAGTTGTTTCTGGTGCTGGGGCGGGATCCGTGGGAACTAGCACTATGGCCAGTTGTAAATTTTTGGTCAGAAATTATTGTTAATGGTACATGCCAGGAAATATTGTTATTGGTACATGCCAGAAAGGCCAGAAAGTATTGTTGGTACATGCCAGGATGTATTGTTGTATGTCGTTGTATGTACATGCCAGAAAGTATTGTTGTATGTACATGCCAGGAAGTATTGTTGATACATGCCAGAAAGTATTGTTGGTACATGCCAGAAAGTATTGTTGGTACATGCCAGAAAGTATTTTTGGTAGATGCCAGGATGTATTGTTGGTACATGCCAGGAAGTATTGTTGGTAGATGCCAGGATGTTTTATAGATACATGCCAGGAAGTATTGTTGGTAGATGCCAGGATGTATTGTTGGTTCAAATCAATTTTCGAAAGATGTTTAGTTTATATTGGTATCGCTCTTGTTAATATAGTATCGCTCTTGTTAATATAGTATCGCTCTTGTTAATATAGTATCGCTCTTGTTAAGGTGATATTTTTGTGTTGTGTAGTATCGTTTTGATTAAAGAGGTATCGGTCTGGTTATTGTAGTACCGCTCCAACAGGCTCACACCCGGATACGTTTTAATCCAAAGATTATAGTTCGTCTCTTTATCAAGAGATTACCCCAGTGAGGTGTTAGAGGATATTGGTAGACAAACGATAATGACGTCAACAGGAGTTTTATTTCTGTGTGAAAACTTGGCCTGGGCGGGGGATAGGGGGTTGGTGTGTGTGTGGGGGGGNCTTAAACGAACTCCAGACCTGTTGCTGTGTAACTCTAATCCTTCACTGAAATGTTTCACTCACCATTCAAATCTTGGCTCGGTTGATTAAAATGTTCTGTAGACTGAATCAATTAAAGAGTTGTTTTTACAAGTAATTTAGTTACAGAGACCTTATGACATTGTTTTTACAAGTAATTTAGTTACAGAGACCTTATGACATTGTTTTTACAAGTAATTTGTTACAGAGACCTTATGAGACAACTACACGTGTAGGGTATGTTATCAAGGTATTGATCTATCATTTTATATAGTGTTGGGGGGGTCAAGTCTGCCAATCAATATTACGCCCCACCCCACCCCCACCCCACCTCTTCACCAACAGACGTGATGTAGTTAAGTGTGAAAAAGTGAAGGAAAAGGGAATTAGATCTCAACCACGATTTCTGTGAGGGGGAGGGTGCAGGGGGACGGGGGTGGTTGGGGTTGGGAGTCTGAAATCGATAGTAGATACTCGCTTTCCTTCTCCTTGAAATGACCTTCGTTCTAATTCTTCCTCATCAGAAACGTGTTTAGGGTACACACAAGTACAAGACCCTATCTGTAGTGACATCTCTATATGACATACAAATACAAGGTCCTATCTGTAGTGACATCTCTATATGACATACAAGTATAAGGTCCTATCTGTAGTGACATCTCTATATGACATACAAGTATAAGGTCCTATCTGTAGTGTCATCTCTATATGACATACAAGTACAAGGTCCTATCTGTAGTGACATCTCTATATGACATACAAGTACAGGGTCCTATCTGTAGTGACATCTCTATATGACATACAAAAACAAGGTCATATCTGTAGTGACATCTATATGACATACAAGTACAAGGTCCTATCTGTAGTGACATCAGTATATGACATACAAATACAAGGTCCTATCTGTAGTGACATCTCTATATGACATACAAGTACAAGGTCCTATCTGTAGTGACATCTCTATATGACATACAAGTACAAGTCATATCTGTAGTGACATCTCTATATGACATACAAATACAAGGTCATATCTGTAGTGACATCTATATGACATACAAGTACAAGGTCCTATCTGTAGTGACATCTCTATATGACATACAAATACCATGTCATATCTGTAGTGACATCTATATGACATACAAATACAAGGTCCTATCTGTAGTGACATCTTTATATGACATACACGCATAAGACCCTATCTGTTGTGAATCTCTATATGACATACAAGTACAAGGTCTTATCTGTAGTGACATCTATATCATGACATTGTGTGCAGTTATCCTCATGAAACAATTACAACGATCTGAATGCTAGACACTTATCTTAAATGATAGATATTATCGAAAGTCTTGAATGTTGGACACTTATCTTAAATGATAGATACTATCTTAAGTCTTGAATGTAGGACACTTATCTTAAATGATAGATACTATCTAAGTCTTGAATGTTGGACACTTATCTTAAATGATAGATACTATCTTAAGTCTTGAATGTTAGACACTTATCTTAAATGATAGATACTATCTTAAGTCTTGAATGTTAGACACTTATCTTAAAGGATAGATACTATCTTAAGTCTTGAATGTTGGACACTTATCTTAAATGATAGATACTATCTAAGTCTTGAATGTTGGACACTTATCTTAAATGATAGATACTATCTAAGTCTTGAATGTTAGACACTTATCTTAAATGATAGATACTATCTTAAGTCTTGAATGTTGGACACTTATCTTAAATGATAGATACTATCTTAAGTCTTGAATGTTAGACACTGTCCAATGTTTTAATGATGTAATTTGACGACTATGTCGCTACTGCCTCAAAAATCACGTGATTCCCAATCCACCAATCTGACAGCTGATCTGTTTGTTGTCATTGATCAATGTTAGGCAAAGTTTCAAGAGTTATCGGTCCTGCTTATAGAAAAGAGGCTCACGTTGACATAGGGCCGTATTGATCAGAGGGGATTGTGGGCCACTAGGGTCAGTGATAGGGGTGTCAGCTGGTGGTCAGTTAGGGCCGTATTGATCAGAGAGGATCGTGGGCCGTATTGATCAGAGGGGATTGTGGGCCATCAGGGTCATTGATAGGTGTGTCAGCTGGTGGTCAGTTAGGGCCGTATTGATCAGAGAGGATTGTGAGCCGTATTGATCAGAGGGGATTGTGGGCCACTAGGGTCAGTGATAGGGGGAGGGGTGATTGTCAGTTATGGCCGTATTGATCAGAGGGGATTGTGGGCCGTATTGATCAGAGGGGATTGTGGGCCACTAGGGTCAGTGATAGGGGTGTCAGCTGGTGGTCAGTTAGGGCCGTATGGATCAGAGGGGATTGTGGGCCGTATTGATCAGAGGGGATTTTGGGCCTTTAGGGTCAGTGATAGGGGTGTCAGCTGGTGGTCAGTTAGGGCCGTATTGATCAGAGGGGATTGTGGGCCGTATTGATCAGAGGGGATTGTGGGCCATCAGGGTCAGTGATAGGGGTGTCAGCTGGTAGTCAGTTAGGGCCGTATTGATCAGAGGGTATTGTGCGCGACTAGGGTCAGTGATTGGTGGGGGTGGGAGGTGATGGTCAGAAGGGAACTTTACACAAGCCACCATTTTAGACAGTTCTAACTGTTGCTTGATCTTGACCTCTGAAACGGCATATGATCACGGCCCCTTTTTTCAGTTTGTAAATAAACCAATTGATCCAGTACACTGTAAATAAACTGGGGCTGCGGAAATTAACGATTAATTTCTCGATTAAACGCTAAATATTGTATCGATTAAAATAATTTTAATCGCTAAAATTAAAGAAAATATTTATTTATTTTTTAAAATTTATTAAATAATTAATTAACAATATAATAGCCCAGATCACAGGATCTGTATCGCTGAGGAACATAGTACAACAGTCCATATCAGTATAAAAAAGCATTTGGTGTTTCAAGCTGTAAAAAAAAAAATTAAATGACGTCATAGTTTTAGCTTATATTTTAATTTTGGAAAAGGCAAAGATGTAAAAAGCGCAATTTTTAAAAAGGATTTATAATTATAAAATACTTTATGTACCTTTCAGGAAGTTTAATATTTCGTATTTATCAAACAAGGACAAGGATTTGGGCTTTTGAAAAAAATTGGCGCCCCTACAACCACTAGTTATTAATAATTATTTATCCATAGTTTTAAAGTAAAAACTTCTCTCGCGTATCATTAGAATCTATTAATTTATGTATTGGTGGATTTAATAAAATTGAGTTAAAAAATTATTTTTCTATGTTTATGAGACAAGGGAAATAGCTCAATAACCTGTTTTTGCTACTTCCCTTGGCTGTAATCGTAATTAACGATTTATTCATGAAATTAATCGGTAATTTTTCAAAAGTTGACGATTAAATTTAAATTAGCCTAATCGTTACCAGCTCTAAAATAAACCAACTTTGTCAGTACACTGCCATCTCGTCATTGGGGTCCACACCATGTTATGTCTCAGGTCTCTGTTTTAGTTGAGTCCCCTGTTTTAGTTGAGTCCCCTGTTTTAGTTGAGTCCCCTGTTTTAGTTGAGTCCCCTGTTTTAGTTGAGTCCCCTGTTTTGATTAAGTCCCCTTCCTAATCCTAAAGAGTAGGAGGTCAATGTGAGGTTGTCCCGACATTTAGAATGTTTATGACCTTTACTGTGTCACGTGGCATTTACAAGGTCGTACACGGCCTGCCATTTTTAAAAATGGCTTTTATAGAAATCTCAATTTTTTTATTTTATTTAATGATCCCATTTCAAGTACAGACCCCTTCCNCCCCCCCCCCCCCCCCCCCCCGGCTTTTTTGCCCCATGCTCTCACGCCAAATACAAAAACCATGGAGTCCCCGAGTGCATGTCTCCGGTGCAACTTGCAGATATGTCGTCTGCTGATAAGCCACAGTAATAAATGTGTCAGTCTTACTTAGGATGTGATTTAAACCCCAAACTGTCTGTGTCGATCCAATTAGTTAGGTATCAAACTTTACAATGAGTCGAGCTGCACACATGTGCTAGAGGATGTGTTACTGGTTGGTGACACATGTGTTACTGGTTGGTGGCAGGTGCACACATGTGTTACTGGTTGGTGGCAGGTGGACACATGTGTTACAGGTTGGTAACTAGGGCTGTCAATTTTTTGAAAAATGCTGCCCGGGTACCCGTTCATATTTGGAACGGGTACCCTGGTTACCCGTTCAAAACATCGCATAATTTTCACCGTCATACAGCTATACTATGCAACCTAGCCACCTTCCATGCCCCTTATTTCTCAGTAACCACACGGCCGACGTCTAAAAGTGACGTCACGTGATTTTGGCTGATTTATACCCCCCTCCCCGCCATTGTCACAAAATCTTAGAACCCCCTTAGAACAAAGATTTGCAGCCGCCGCCCCCCACCCCCATAATTGCTGTACCTGCTTTTTGAAAATGAGCATTTGTGAAATAACTTTATTGTCACTTAAGTTTGTATTTAATGTGAAGTTGAACTCTATTAAATCGATACACGTGTAAATTCATGTAAATCGTCAATAAATAAATTGTAAGCATTCAAGTTTTTAAGTGAAACTTTCATTTTAAGTTGCACTTTTTGATGGGATGTCACATTTCTAAAACACAAACCCCCTTCGTCACAAATGTATGATCGCCTCCTCCGTAGGTGCTAAACGTCATTTTATTTTATTAGACTGTTAGTAACTAATTTATTGACTTTTAAAAAATTACACAATTTGGTGTATTTATTTTTTTTTAAAAATGAGGCACTCGTGGGAACGAACACGCAAAACACAATCGAATGGGGGGGGGGAGAGGGGGAGATAAACAACGTCTACAATCTGAAATCCTATGTCGGAGTATTTCAAAGTAACTTTAATGTTAAAGCAGGGATGTTTTTATTAACAATACCAAACACGGCCTCATTCATCTCTATGTAGTCCCGCCCCACAGCCGACGACTTCCCCATTTGAAATTGTTAGTAACTAAAACTTTAAATACTGACAACCTTGTACATCAGTTTCTCTAGGTCAGCAGAGGACTTTTATTTTCCTTGCTACATGATTCTTTTAAAGCGCCAAAACCTTTTTGTGTTTGCGATTTCTGTTTGACGTTGAGAGAAAAAGATGTATCAAAATACATTTCCCGTTGACAGATATTTCTCCTTAGATATAATTTACTACATTTATTTCAAACAAACATTTTCATTTGAAAAATTATTTCGCAAAAAAAACAAAAACAAAAAACAAAACAAAAACGAATGCGAGCCGAAGTTTGACCTCCGTTAATATATACATTGAAGTTGCATTTTCACGGGTACCCGGGTGGAATTTTACCACTCGGGTAATCTGATGGCAACGGGTACCCGGGCCGGGTACCTGTTGACAGGCCTATTGGTAACAGGTGGACACATGTGTTACTGGTTGGTGACACATTTGTTACTGGTTGGTGACACATGTGTTACTGGTTGGTGACAGGTGGACACCAATCTCTGACCCAACATGTCATCTCTTGACTTTCAGTGACATCTCCAATCTCTGACCCAACATGTCATCTCTTGACTTTCAGTGACATCTCCAATCTCTAACCCAATATGTCAACAATTGACTTGCAGCGACATCTACAATCTCTAACCCAACATGTCATCTCTTGATTTGCAGCGACATCTACAATCTCTAACCCAATATGTCATCTCTTGATTTGCAGCGACATCTACAATCTCTAACCCAATATGTCAACAATTGACTAGCAGCGACATCTACAATCTCTAACCCAATATGTCAACAATTGACTAGCAGCGACATCTACAATCTCTAACCCAATATGTCATCTCTTGATTTGCAGCGACATCTACAATCCCTAACCCAATATGTCAACAATTGACTTGCAGCGACATCTACAATCTCTAACCCAATATGCCAACACAACCAACCAATCAAGCTGTTTTTATTCACATATTTTAAAACTGAAAATGTAATTTAAAAATCTGCTATGTCTGTGTTGCTCAATTAGGACATGTTATCTGTTGCAATAGTGAAGAAATGCAAGTGTGTCTTGTTCAGATAACCTCCCTTAGTCTGTAATGCCCGGCGTTATTTTGTGTCTTATTGTAAACAAATTTGTACGGAATATATTCTTAGATAACTATAGTGGAAAGTTGATATGTCAAATAAGGTGATATATCAAATAAGTTGATAGCAGCCCGTAGTACTGTTCTAGCTGCCCTTTGTATTGTCCTCGCTGCCCTGTGCCTGTTGTTTGTCCTCGCTGCCCATTGTCTGTTGTTTGTCCTCGCTGCCCATTGTCTGTTGTTTGTCCTCGCTGCCCTTTGTCTGTTGTTTGTCCCATGTCACGTTAGACCCTCTAATCCCTACAGGTTTTGAAAACGTCAATTCTCTCAGGCTCCCCTCAAAAGGTTTTATGAAGGTTTTACTCGTCTTTGTCTGTTCTAATTCAATCATATTTCTTGTTGTTCAGGTAGTTCTTAATTCGTTGAATCAGCTTGCACAGTTTACCAAGAATATCTCCGTGTACCTTCCCCCCCCCTCCCAGCTGTCAATTTAACTTTACGTTTCTGGGAGGAAGCCAAGATAATGACGTGTGTGAGGGGAGGGGAGAGTGGGGAGGTCCTGGGAGCACGTCTTTTTGGTGGGTTGGCGTGCAGTGGGGGTCACCTTGGGGATAATTAAATTGTCTAACAGGGTTGGACTTGTCGTCTGCTGTCTTACAATCCCCTCCCCCACCCCCGCTCTGTTTGATTGGTGACGTCGGACCAGTTGAGCTAATTGAGGAGTCGTGAATATGTTTTTTTTATCCTCAAGTCGATTACAACACTAATCTATATAAATAATTAAAGAGCAATTACCTCTGATATAAAATGGATAACGTCAATAACAAATAATAATAATAATTAATTAATAAACACACACACACACACACACATTCACACTCCCACACACAAATACTCACTCTCCAACACACACACTCATAAGACATCATAATGTCCCATAAACATCGGAGAGTTGTTTGATGACCTTGTCTGTGTAACACCAAGATTGAAATGATGACCTTGTCTGTGTAACACCAAGATTGAAATGATGACCTTGTCTGTGTAACACCAAGATTGAAATGACGATCTAGAGTCGAAACAAATTCAGTGCATGTAAAGTGATCTCGGTGACTGAATCACTGTAACAACAGTCTGGAATATTTGGAGAGGTAAAAAGTAGCTTAACTAAATTAAATAAAATGTTGGCTTAGTCAAGATGGCATTGGTCGGAATTGAGACAGACAAATGAGAATAGACAGACAGACCAATGAGACTAGACAGAGAGACTGACCAATGAGACTAGACAGAGAGACAGACCACTGAGACTAGACAGACAGACCAATGAAACTAGACAGACAGACCAATGAGACTAGACAGACAGACCAATGAGACTAGACAGACAGACCAATAAAAATGTGTTAAAACGGCATATGAGTCCAGGCATTAAAATGAAACCAGACAGACAAAAGTTACCAGATAGACAGAAGGATGAGACCAGCAGTGGAGTGTGAGGTGAACGCCGCGAGGGGTCAAGTGAAAGTATTGAGTGGCCGATTGCGGGAAGACTTGAGAGCAGCAGACGACTCACTCTCATCACTTGGTGTAACACGGAAGTGGTTTGTGCTCACGCTAGGGGGCACCACTGGATGGCGGCCGTAGTTGCAATGACGTAATCCGTTTCACAAGTAAAGGGGAGTCACCCTGTGTATTACATTATATGACCAATCCAGTGGCGTAGCTAGTACTTTTGCCGTCCGGGCGGTCTCCAATTTGCCGCCCTTTTTAGAGGCATGTATAAATGACGTCACCCACCGTGGTGGGGGATTACCACATTTGTGACGAGGGGGGAATGTTTAATAAATGTGATATCAGTGGCGTCGCTAGGGGATGCGGTGGGGGCGGGCCGCCACGGGTGACACCATCAGGTGGGTGACACCAGACTGTAAATTCTATATATTCCCGTTGTTTGGCACTGGAAAACTCAGAGGAGTTCTATGGGTTATATCCAGAGGGGGTGACAACATGAACTACCACCCCGGGTGACACCATAAGCTTCCGCCCCGGGTGACACCAACCCTAGTGACGCCTCTGTGTGATATCACATCAAAAACGGGCAATTTTAAATAAAAGTTCCACTTAAATATTTGATTACTGACACTTTATTTTTAGACGTTTACATGGCTTATCGCGTGTAACGATATTAGAGTGCAGCCTTACACTAAAGACAAACTCAAATTATAAAAAATTGATTGGAAATATGCTCATTTACAAATAAAATATACGGTTTATTAGGGGGGGGGGGGTTGGTGGCCAAAGCTTTGTGATGTCATATGGAAAAAAGGGTCTAAGTTTTTAAGACGACGTGTGACGAGGGATAGGGGGTAAAAAAATCAGCAAAAATAGCGTGGTCATTTATGGCTGACCCCTTAGTCAGATGATGGATTTTTATAAATTAATAAACATGAATAAATAATTGTAATTGACGCGAAGTAAAGGTGGGAAACATTTTTACCATGTCATATTTATGTAAGCAGTAATAAAATAGGCTGCATAAAATGATATACCTATAAATACACACTTATAAAAATAAAAGAGAATTTTTTTAAAGGCCACAAGAAAGTTACTGAGGTCGCTGGCCCACGCCCCCCTTACCCTCAATAAGGCAACTCATATTCCAAACAAATAGTACCAATTAATATGCTTTTAGCTGGTATTAATAGATAAATGATTTATTTATTTATTTTTTGCAAAGAAATTGTATAAATTAGTATGTAAACATATTTATACATTTACTTTACTAACTTTCATAGGTGAAAAATCGTGTATTATGCTGTAAAAATGTCAAATTATTTGTAATATCTTGTTCTATGGTCAATATTGAAAGATTTTATGGTCTTAAATCACTCATTGTGGAACGAAGACTTTAAAAAAATCAATTTCAGTTTGGAGAAGCCCCTTTCACAACTAGAAACACTGGAAGCAATTGTTGAAAAAATTCTTAGCAAAATTACAATTTTTCTGTTGGTTACATACTTTTCCAATCTATACCGTTGAATAAATTTTAATGGATAAAAAGGTCTTTCCCCTCGTTTTTCGAACGTAACGCCTCTTCTAGTAGTGCAGGTACACGTGTAAAAACCGGGATTATTTTTCTTTCAGTATTGAAATTTTCTTTATCAATGTCAAAACAGTAATTTATTTGATGTGCGAATTCTTCATTTAGTAGGTTACATGGTATTAGATCTATATGGTATTATTTTCGAATATTTTCTAACAAGGATATGCGCCTTATCAAAACGTTCATTTTGTTTAAATTCTATCCATTGATAAAAACAATTCCCGTTGCACTTCTTGACCTAAAGATATAATCACGTCTTCTAAATTTTCAACACTAATTTTTCTTCACAAATTGTTTGGCTAATATAACAGCTTTTTGTATTAGCATATCACTTTGTTCCATGAAATGGGTTTGCATTAATTTAAAATCTTTTTTAAAGGAAAACAAAAACAACACCTAACTAAATTGAGAATTGAGATTATAACATAAAACATACAAAATAAAAAGTTTGCACAGAATCAAGTAGAATTCCAGCAGCTGATCTAGTTTTACTAGTTACTTCGTCTGATGTCAATTTTAATTATGTTTGCCTATTGCGGTGTTAATTAACGTAGAAATGTGAATATTTTCATATTCTGGTGATAATTCAAATTATTTGCATATTACTTTAAGTGGATAGGCGTAATATTTTAATAAATAACTTATTTTAATTTATGGTACTTTAATGCAATAAAAATGAAATAAATGTAATAATTCCCTTCCCTTACAATACTATTATGAAAACTGAAACTGTAGCATAAATTACTGCTTGCAAGTAAAACACAAGTTTGCAAGTTTGAACCACCATGTCATATAGGTACTTATTCGCGAATCATTCGGCACATGTGGAAATTCCAAGCAAAAACTGCCGTGGCGATATTTAAAGCACCTATTTTTCGGCCTAGCGGTGACGTGTTTTTGTGTGTAGTTTCCATATAACTATTACGTATACTGATTGATTTTCCAAACAAATCGATACCTTTTTTGAGCGAACTTACATTTTTTAACGAGTTTGTGTTAGTTATATCAACTAAAATGTAATCAACCATATGTTGTGCGACCCGTTTATTAAGACTCGCAATTATGATTATTTTTGTTTCACCGTTATTTTACCTCTTCAAAAAATTAAAGGGCGGTTGTCTTAAAAGGATGTACTTTTTAACTACCCACAAATGCCGCCCTCAAAATGTGTGCCGCCCGGGGCGGACCACCCCGGCCCCCCTCTAGCTACGCCACTGGACCAAGCGAACTATTGTGTTGGTAAACAAAAAGTACAGCTAAAAATATTTGGAGTCGCAAATATAAGGCTCTTAAATTATTATATGAATTTAATTATATTATTGATTTACTTTAAAAGTTAGTTTTTTTCGTTGGTTAATTTTTCTTCTTTCTATGTGTTTAAAAAAATGATAATCGTTTAAACTTTTTATCACCGGGTTCGAAAGATCAGCGTTAAATTTTTTAATATAAATATTACTAGCATTCCTGCCGTGCTTTGCAACGATCTCAGTAAAAATGAATAAATGAGTGATGGTTTAAAAACAATTAGATTTCTATGCCAGAATTTTATCGGAAGTGTGCAAAAAAGTCCAAGTTTCATAGCAAACGATAAATAAAGTATAGATCTATTAATAATTTAAAAGCTTAAAAAAGAAAAAAAAACAATAATAAGGGGCTTGGATCGAAAATGGGTGATAATTTAACTTTTTTTATTGCCATTCTCATGTACTCAAGATATATTTCTCATTATCGTGTAAAATTGATTGGGGAAATAAATTATTAACGTGCATTTTTTTTAAAAAAACATTTGGTGCCCCTTGCCGTGATGGTGTGAACATTAGGAGTTCAGTCCCCTAGAGTAATAAATATATATAAACACCCAGTGGTGTGGGTTTGTAACGTAACGCTGTAACGCAAGCGATGTACGACAGTCTACAGCAGTTAGTTTAGTTGAAACGCTACAGAAGCGATGTACGACAGTCTACAGCAGTTAGTTTAGTTGAAAAATCGTGTTTTGATGAGCGCTGTAAAAATATTTAATATGATGACGTCATTGTTTGGTGTGCATCGGTACGCAAAATACAACCCCTATTATTATTATTATTAAATAAATACTTTGCGTACATTTCATAAAGTTTAATAATTCGTATTTATCAAAAAAGGACAAGTTAGTTGGTCTTTTAAAAAAAAGGTTGGCGCCGTAGGCGCCCAAAAAACGGGGGCGCCGCAGGCGCCACGGCGCCTGGCACAATCTAGTTAAATATAGACTCTTGAGTTTTATATTAAGATTGTCAAGATCCAATAATTTTCTCTGTCACTTACGCTTACACTAATTTTCATACAGCTGATATAAGAAATAAGATATTTAGGGACTCCTAGGCCCATTCAGTGCAAGTTGTGAATTTATAAAACATGTTCATTTTAATTTAGTTTCATCATGGTTATATTCCTCAAGATCGTTAAAATTCAATGGGGTAAATATCTTAAACATATGCGAGAAAAGACATCTGGGGCCCCGGCCCAGAAGGAATTGAAATTAGAAGTTCAGTGCCCTATAGCATTTTAATATGGGCTACCAGTAAAAGCCGGATTTTCTAATTGAAAATTAGCATGTTGCAAACTACTTTTTTGTCATTTAAATATGTATTTAGTGCACTCTAATAACGTAATAAGTGTGAAGCCATTGAAAATGTAATGAAATAAATTATAAGCAATCAAATATTTAAGTGGAACTTTTATTTACAGCAGCACATTTTGATGTGATGTCACATTTCTTTTAAACACTCTCCCCCTATTGTCGCGTGGTGTCATTTATGGACGGACCCTTAATGCAGTCCTCAAGATAAAATTTGAATGTTCTATTGTATTTCTTCAATAATTTAAACAGTGAAAAACGATAAATTACAAATAACTATAAAGGGGCCGTCTATTAATGACGTCAAGCGAATTTGGCAGATCTCCCCCCCCCCCGTCACACTTCGTCACAAATACTTAGGACCCTCCCCCACACCTCCAATATGAAGTCACAAAGCTTGACCCTCCCCCCCTAAAAACCGTATTATCTAATTGAAAATTAGCACGTTGTAAATTATTTTTTTAAAAAATAATTTAAGTATGTAGTTAATGTTAACTCCAATAGTGTGTGATTCCGTTGATCAACGTCATAAAATAAATTGCAAACAATGAAATATTTTAGTGCAACTTTTATTTAAAGTTGCGCATTTGGCGAAAGGTCATTCTCTTTTTGTGCAGCCAAACAATGAAATTCTCTACCATTACACATCCATAGCATTACAACTACTAAGTCCTTCAAGACTGCTCTTAAGACGCATCTCTTCCAAATTTATTTTCAAAATTGATGAAACAACATTTCTTTTAATGATTAACCTAGCTGATGTTTAACGTATTGTCATTTATGTGGTTATTGTGATATGAATGTTATTTTAATTAATATATGTATTTTATTATCTCCATGTAAAGCCATGTGAGCCCGGCTCCTTCCTTGCTGGGATGCAGAGCTATATAAATTACCAATTTATTTTTATTATTATAATTACCCCCTCACCCTCGTCACACATTGTCACAAATGCTTGACCCCCCCCTCCAGCCCTAGGTGCTTGACGTCATTTATGGACGGCCCCAAATAGTAAAACCAATAACTTTTGACTTTGGCTAATAATTATATTTCAAAATGGGGACGGGAGCGAATTTGTACGTACGCATGGGGGGTGGTGGTGGTCCCTAAAATGTACAGAGTGCAACAGGGGGGGGGGTTACGAAAATACGACTTTTTTACGCACGTAACATGGATGGCCCTTAGATGCCCTGAGCGCCACGTACCAACAAAGTGATCAAATTGCCGTGTATACACAACTATTTTAGAAGAAGAAAAAGTTCAAGCCCACAAAAAAATGTGCGTGTTGTGGCTCCTGACAAAAGAAATGTTTGGATAGTGCCACAACAACCACACAATGGCTAGCACGTTGAATAAACTCTTTATGCTCTCATTTCATACGAGAGTTCTTGTCTTTATGTACCAGGGGCTAGGGGCGTAGACATGTGATCCTATTATTATTTTTAAGTTGCACAAAAGCAGCTTGTTTATAAAGAAAATAGGTGCCGCCTTTGGTCCCCTATTCACCAAATATTTTACGCCACCGATGATGCATGTGTACCATAACCAGGTAGTACCATAACCAGGTAGTACCATAACCAGGTAGTACCATAACCAGGTAGTAATTGCTACTGATTAGACCATTTGTCGTATCAGTGTCTTTTTAGTTAAAACAACAGATTGTATGCAAACTCGGCTGAAGCGAAGTATGTCGACCGTGACGTCACGACGCTACCGGTAGCTGGAAAAGAGAGTTCTATAAATTCTAAAGGGATTTTCAAAAATGGAAGGTTTTAGGGTTTGGGTTAGGTATAGCAGTATGGCTTTAGAATTTTCGGAAAATTGAAGGTTTTAGGGTTTGGGTTAGGTATAGCTATAGAATTTTAATTTTAGAAGCTTTTTAAAGAACGTGGCATAACAACAAAGATGGCCGCCGTAATGATCGTGACGTCACGTTCGACATACTTCGTTTTTACCAAAAACTTTGGCTGATTGCAGTCAGTGTCTGAAAATGTATGCAGTTTATAATTGTCATCTTGTAACGTGATGTAATCATGAGCCCAAAGGTATACACCGGCTTGTGTCGTTATCATGGGTCCAAAGGTATACATTGTCTTGTGTCGTGATCATGGGCCCAAAGGTATACATAGTCTTGTGTCGTGATTATAGGCCCAAAGGTATACATAGTCTTGTGTTGTGATCAAAGGCCCAAAGGTATACATCGTCTTGTGTCGTGATCATGGGCCCAAAGGTATACATCGTCTTGTGTCGTGATTATAGGCCCAAAGGTATACATAGTCTTGTTTCGTGATCATGGACCCAAAGGTATACATCCTCTTGTGTCGTTATCATGGGTCCAAATTTATACATCGTCTTGTGTTGTGATCAAATGCCCAAAGGTATACATAGTCTTGTGTCGTGATCATGGGCCCATAGGTATACATAGTCTTGTGTCGTGATCATGGGCCCATAGGTATACATAGTCTTGTGTCGTTATCATGGGCCCAAAGGTATACATAGTCTTGTGTCGTGATCATGGACCCAAAGGTATACATCGTCTTGTGTCGTGATCATAGACCCAAAGGTATACATCGTCTTGTGTCGTGATCATGGGCCCAAAGGTATACATCGCCTTGTGTCGTGATCATGGGCTCATAGGTATAGACAGTTTTGTGTCGTTATCATGGGCCCAAAGGTATACATCGTCTTGTGTCGTGATCATGAGCCCAAAGGTATACATTGTCTTGTAACGTGATCATGGGCTCAAAGGTATACATAGTCTTGTGTCGTGATCATGGGCCCAAAGGTATATATAGTCTTGTGTCGTTATCATGGGCCCAAAGGTATACATCGTCTTGTGTCGTGATCATGGGCCCAAAGGTATACTTAGTCTTGTAACGTGATCATGGGCTCAAAGGTTTACATCGTCTTGTAACGTGATCATGGGCCAAAAGGTATACATAGACTTGTGTCGTGATCTTTACAGTTTCTGCATCTTGTCTTGGACTTGATCGTCTACTTTAGCGATCGTAATCTTACATTCCGATAACGAAGGTCGGTAGGTGTAGAGATAGCCAGGAGTGCTAGGTGTAGAGATAGCCAGGGTTGTTATTGTAGTAAAAGCCAAGATTGTTAGGTGTAGAGATAGCCATGGTTGTTAGGTGTAGATAGCCAGGGTTGTTAGGTGTAGAGATAGCCAGGGTTGTTAGGTGTAGAGATAGCCAGTGTTGTTAGGTGCAGAGATAGCCAAGATTGTTAGGTTTAGAGATAACCAGGGTTGGTAGGTGTAGAGATAGCCAGGGTTGTTAGGTGTAGAGATAGCAGGGTTTTTAGGTTTAGAGATAGCCAGGGTTTTTATGTGTAGAGATAGCCAGGGTTTTTATGTGTAGAGATAGCCAGGGTTTTTATGTGTAGAGATAGCCAGGGTTGTTAGGCGCAGTAAAAGTCAGGATTGCTAGGTGCAATAAAAGCCAGGATTGCTAGGTGCGGTAAAAGCCAGGATTGCTAGATGAACTAAAAGCCAGGATTGCTAGATGAACTAAAGGCCAGGATTGCTAGATGAACTAAAAGCCAGGATTGCTAGATGAACTAAAAGCCAGGATTGCTAGATGAACTAAAGGCCAGGATTGCTAGGTGCAGTAAAAGCCAGGATTGCTAGGTGTAGTGCAGTGCTTTTGGTGGTCAGTTATGTTCAACAAAACGTCGCCGTCGCTAAGCGACCATAAAGCTTGCTGTGACGTATGCCAAGGGAGACAAAAGATAAGAAAATTACGACATGGCCGCTGTTCTGTTATTATTCTGAAGGAGCTCTCGGTTTTGAAAGTTGCTGTCAATTTATTTAATGTTTAGATTTATTGGAAGGTAGCCGAATATGTATTCAAACTACAGCAGGCAGATAGACAGACAAAGACAAAAAGTACGCCATCTCGAGATTCAGATTTCCGGAAATAGCGAAGATTTACCAAGTGATGAAACTGTTCGGGTTGACACAGAAACTGTGCCAGAATGGGATACACAAGAGCCACAGTGTGAGGTAGACACTGATGACGGCAGAGTTGACCACAAGCAGAGAGTGGCTCTGGCCAGCGTGGACCAGCTGTGGGATAAACTTAGCCACACTATGCCAGAATGTCACTCACTCTTAAAGAAACACTTGACACAAATTCTCTTTGATCAGTTAAAACACGAGCAGACGAAGTTCGGCGGGAAATTGGACGACTGCATCCGATCAGGTACAGTTATATCATAACATTGTTGGTGCTATAGTATCATGAGATTGTTAGTGCTATAGTATCATAACATTGTTAGTGCTATATTGTCATATGAGATTGTTAGCGCTATATTTTCATGAGATTGTTAGCGCTATATTGTCATGAGATTGTTGGTGCTATAGTATCATGAGATTGTTAGTGCTATAGTATCATAACATTGTTAGTGCTATATTGTCATATGAGATTGTTAGCGCTATATTTTCATGAGATTGTTAGCGCTATATTGTCATGAGATTGTAAGCGCTATATTGTCATGAGATTGTGTCATGAGATTGTTAGTGATATATTATCATGAGATTGTTAGTTTAGTGCTATATTATCATGAGATTGTTAGTTCTATATTATCATATGAGATTGTTAGTGCTATATGGTCATATGAGATTGTTACTGCTATATTGTCATATGAGATTGTTAGTGCTATATGGTCATATGAGATTGTTAGTGCTATATTGTCATATGAGATTGTTAGAGCTATATTTTCACGAGATTGCTCCATGTTTTCAAGCGTTTTGAAAATATGAGTTGTGAACAATGTAACATTTAAGCTGCTCAGATATCTGACCGAAGCCACGCAGCAGTTTGGAATTACCGCACGTAAAATATTGCAAGAAAGAAAATGGATTTTGTACAATTTTGCACACGGACCAACGAACTTTATAGGGAACAGTGGTCGCGAATATGAAATAAAACAATCGGGAGAAATATTAATATTCAAATAATATTTGATATGTATAATTGTATTTTACTTTAATTTTCCCGCGGAGAGGGCTGTTATATTGTTATTTCATGGATCCTCTATTTACTATATTATTTCAACAAAAAAAAGAACAACACCCATAAGTCTAACAGACTAATTATTTATCGTGTTACATTAAAAATAAAACCAATTATCGTAACTTTACTTTGAAGACATTAAAATTGCTATTGAATCATTCCTGCTGATTCCATATAACGGAAGTAACCTCTGACCTCAACGCATGTTCATAAATGTCTAAATTTCTTCTTCGGGCATAAATTTCTAAGTGCAAATTTTTTAAAATAAGTTAGTTAAAATGAAATCTCTTATCTGGCGATACTATCTCAACTGACCCCCCCCCCTCCAAATTCGTGCCTTAGTTCGTCCAAAAACCATGATAACCTGGCCTATCGATGAATGGGCTCGAGTTCGGGACCTTTGCTTTTTGGCTGCCGAGATGCGCAATCGGGATTTTGCTTAAACCACGGGATCTTTGTGTCAGAGCCACACATTGGTTGTTGCATACGTCACATGCTCTTGAACACGTACACCGTAGGAATCAAGGAAAATTAAGGACTTTGTTCCTTCGCTTTGATACTTTTGGTCATTAGTGTCGACTGTTGACAGAAAATTAGAATCTTGACTGCTCGTCTTCATCTAGTTTTGTTCCAACAAAAAGTGTCTTATAATGGGGGAACCATGCGATCCTTGTGGCGAGGCCGAGAGTCTATACAGGCGTCTGTTGGCCGCCACAGATTGCAAGTCTTTGCTTAGAAAACATTTAACTAATAACATCTACACGCGCATCAAGTGTTTGAAGACAAAATTCGGTGGGACTTTAGCAGACTGTATTCGCTCAGGTAAGGAACGATGCTGTTGCTGGTCACCTCTTGTCACCGGATGCCTGGCCCAACGGGGTGTGCTTATTATTATAATTATTATTATTATTATTATTATTATTATTATTATTGGGTGTAACTTGATATTAATACAATGAAACGTAGATTACAAGGAAGAAACAGACAAGACTATGGCTCTGGTCATTAAAAAAAAACCCTTCTCTCATCAATGAAATACAAGTTATAGTTTGGTTTATGGACGCAATCTAAATAAGGAACATTTCAAGATTTGCTATCGCTATGACATGTGGCAGTCTAAATAAGGAATGTGTCGATATTTGCTAACACCGCGACCCTTGCACCTGTCTCACATTTCTGCATATTGCGCATTAATTAAAATCTGGATGATAACATGGCGTGTTATGATTTTATGTGTCGACATAATTAATCTTTCAGCCCTATTTTTAGTCTCAAGTGTTTTTTTTTAAAATTGCTTCTAGTCATATAATCTCTAACAAAATTTTAACTTTTACTTGGCCCATTTAACCTCTAACACAATTATAACTTTACATGCCCCATGATTCTGCTAATTTCAAAATGGCGTATTATTTAACTTCATTTGGTTCGCCGACAAAACGGCCCCTGTGAACTAAAACGGACACTGAGGAAAAATCTTAATATACAATCTTATTCCATTAACCTTTATTAGTCCAGAGCCGATTTGTCTGGGGACGTTTTTACGGGTCATCCTTCCTTTCCCACACCACCCCTTCACCTAAAATATATCCTTTGAATCGTCGCGAAAGTTGTTGTTTTTAATTTCACCTGGTTTGTAATGTTTGTATATCTAAGCATTGTTTATGGATTTGAAGTTAACTGGTCAGATCAGTTGAATGATGTGACATGTCTTGTTATAGTTATGGCGTTTTGAGGCGAAGCTGCTAGTGGAGTTAATAGATTTTTATCCCATCCGAATTATCATCCCTTTCGCAGTTTTTTTTTTCTGACCGGAAGTACAATTACAATTTTATTTGGATAATATTTTTTTGGTTGCTTTGTTTCTTCTTTGGGTATTATCATTTCCTATTTAATGCCAATGACGTAGGCCTTCGTATATGTTTACTCAATGACTTTTGTTTACTCAATGAATTTTGTTAACTCAAAGACTTATGTTTACTTAAGGACTTGATATTATTTAAATGCAGACTTAAGGTTTATGCCAACAAAAAAGATCACACATTTTAACCAGGTGCGAAAAAAAACCCACACTCTCTACCTAAAAATGACCGCCCTTTTTCGAGAGTTTTAGTTTAGACAATCTTCTCTGCAATCATTCAAACAAGACACTTCGAATGTCTACTATCCCTTGTAGTCCATAAGTTTACCTCGCTGCTCATGAACCCTAGTTTGAGAATCACTGCCCTAGACTTGAAGCACAGCAGTAATGACGCCATCTTCGTGTTGTTTTAGGCTGTGAGAACACAGACAGTGGCGTGGGTGTCTACGCCTCTGACCCCGATGCCTACACCGTGTTTGCCCCGCTCCTGGACGCTGTGATCAAGGACTACCACAAGGTCAGCGAGTTGAACCACCCCCAGCCAGACTTTGGTGACGTGGACAAGCTGGACTTTGGTGACCTTGACCCTTCTGGGAACCTCATCGTCTCCACCCGTGTCCGAGTTGGTCGCAGCCATGACAGTTATGGCTTCCCACCAGTACTCACTCTTGAGGTAAGGGGGGGGGGGCTTTGATTTATATTACATATTAAATAATGTCATTTATAACATATCATATGCAGTTATTTATAACATCAAAAAGTCAGTTATAACAACTAGGTCCATCAAATGTCCAACGTTTCAGGTCCTACAAGATCTGTTTGTCTTACCTTCACCTGTCCTCCTCTAGCGGCCATCACTTTTATTTCAGCCATCTGATGTATTCAACTTAAGACATTGTACTACAGACATTCGGTCCACTACAGACGTTTGGTCTACTACAGACATTCAGACTACTACAGACATTCAGTCCACTACAGACATTCAGACTACTACAGACATTCAGACTACTACGGACATTCAGTCTACTACAGACATTCGGTCCACTACAGACATTTGGTCTACTACAGACATTCAGACTACTACAGACATTCAGACTACTACAGACATTCGGTCCACTACAGACATTTGGTCTACTACAGACATTCAGAATAAACAGACATTCAGTCTACTACACTCATTCAGTCTACTACAGACATTCAGACTACCACATTCAGACTACTACGGACATTCAATCTACTACAGACATTCAGTCTACTACTACAGACATTCAGACTACCACAGACAATCGGTCTACTACAGACATTCAGACTACCAAAGACAATCCATCTACTACAGACATTCCGACAAGTACAGACATTCGTTCTACTACAGACATTCAGTCTACTACTGACATTCAGTCCACTACAGACATTCAGACTACTACAGACATTCAGTCCACTACAGACATTCAGTCTACTACTGACATTCAGTCCATTACAGACATTCAGTCTACTACAGACATTCAGTCTACTACAGACATTCAGACTACTACAGACATTCAGACTACTACAGACATTCAGTCCACTACACACATTCAGTCTACTACACACATTCAGTCTACTACAGACATTCGGTCTACTACAGACATTCGGTCCACTACAGACATTCAGACTACCACATTCAGTCTACTACAGACATTCAGACTACCACATTCAGTCTACTACAGACATTCAGTCTACTACAGACATTCGGTCCACTACAGACATTCAGACTACTACAGAATTCAGTCTACTACAGACATTCAGACTACTACAGACATTCAGACTACTACGGACATTCAGTCTACTACAGACATTCGGTCCACTACAGACATTTGGTCCACTACAGACATTCAGACTACTACAGACATTCAGTCCACTACAGACATTCAGACTACTACAGACATTCGGTCCACTACACTCATTCAGTCTACTACTGACATTCAGTCTACTACATTCAGTCTACTACAGACATTCAGACTATTACGGACATTCAATCTACTACAGACATTCAGTCTACTACAGACATTCAGACTATTACGGACATTCAATCTACTACAGACATTCAGTCTACTACTACAGACATTCAGACTACTACAGACATTCAGACTACCACATTCAGTCTACTACAGACATTCAGACTACTACGGACATTCAATCTACTACAGACATTCAGTCTACTACTACAGACATTCAGACTACCACAGACAATCGGTCTACTACAGACATTCAGACTACCAAAGACAATCCATCTACTACAGACATTCCGACAAGTACAGACATTCGTTCTACTACAGACATTCAGTCTACTACTGACATTCAGTCCACTACAGACATTCAGTCTACTACAGACAATCAGACTACTACAGACATTCGGTCCACTACAGACATTCAGACTACCACAGACATTCAGTCCACTACAGACATTCAGTCTACTACAGACATTCAGACTACTACAGACATTCAGACTACCACAGACATTCAGACTACTACAGACATTCCGACTCATACAGACATTTTGTCTACTACAGACATTTAGTCTACTGAAGTGGTCATTGATTAGTTGATGGTCTTATTTTGACTGCCAGCTAACACAGGTATAAACATCAATTATTTGAACCTTTTTCTTGGTACAGGACAGAGTTGAGATGGAGAGGAAGACGGTCGAGGCACTGCAGAAGTTGGACGGAGAACTCAAGGGAACATACTACCCACTGACCGGCATGACCAAGGAGACCCAGAGACAGTTGACAGAGGACCACTTCCTTTTCAACGATAGCGACAGGTGGGAATGATAGCATTGTAAGATAGTGACAGGTGGGAATGATAGCATTGTAAGATAGTGACAGGTGGGAATGATAGCATTGTAAGACAGTGACAGGTGGGAATGATAACATTGTAAGACAGTGACAGGTGGGAATGATAGCATTGTAAGA
>MUZC01000286.1:434450-446159 GCA_002072015.1 Radix auricularia | reverse complement strand
AAGAAATGACACAATGGGCTGGCTAAATAAATGAAACAATGGGCTGGCTAAAGAAATGACACAATGGGCTGGCTAAAGAAATGAAACAATGGGCTTGCTAAATAAATGAAACAATGGGCTGGCTAAATAAGTGAAACAATGGGCTGGCTAAATAAATGAAACAATGGGCTGGCTAAAGAAATGACACAATGGGCTGGCTAAAGAAATGACACAATGGGATGGCTAAAGAAATGACACAATGGGCTGGCTAAAGAAATGACACAATGGGCTGGCTAAAGAAATGAAACAATGGGCTGCCTAAAGAAATGACACAATGGGCTGGCTAAAGAAATGAAACAATGGGCTGGCTAAATAAGTGAAACAATGGGCTGGCTAAAGAAATGACACAATGGGCTGGCTAAAGAAATGACACAATGGGCTGGCTAAAGAAATGACACAATGGGCTGGCTAAAGAAATTACACAATGGGCTGGCTGAAGAAATGAAACAATGGGCTGGCTAAATAAATGAAACAATGGGCTGCCTAAAGATATGAAACAAACCATATACCTTCAACTGCTACACACATTAATAAATGGTCCAGAAACATATAATGTTATAATTAGAAAATTATAGTTTTAATTATTGCTTGATTTTTGTAAAAGTCATTGGTTATAATAATAAAACGTCACTGGTTAGGGCTTATAGTAAAATATGAAACTTCTCTGAATAGAAAAATCCAAAGATATTTATTCAGCAGCCTAAATGTTCAGCATTGAGACCAGAAAGTAAATAGAGTAGCAGTGATAGCAGTTGAAGATTTATTTTTTATTGCCATAATTTATTGAGCCTTTGCTGACCAAATTTCCGTGCTATGTAAAAGTAAGAAGAATTAACATAATTTATTTATTTCCACCACTAAATCTCTGACCAACTGACATTTGTTGAGATGTCAGATTGAAACCGACACTTGAGAGTTTCCCCATGCCTGTAGCTTCTACCATGATGATGTCATCAACGGGAGCCTCGCTAGCTGTAAACCTCAGTGGAAATCTCCAAAGTCCGCCGGTGGCCGCTTTGACGTGAAGCTGAACCTGCAGGCTAAAAATAGAACATGCTTTTCCATCATCATAGTTTCAAGTAAAATATAAAATACGCAAATTGTGTAAAGAAAACAATAAACTTGAACTTTATTATCAATCTAATACAAAGTGGCGTAGCTAGAACTTTTGCCGCCCGAGGCGGTCTCCAATTTATCGCCCTTTTTAAAGGCCATCCATAAATGACGTGACACGCCGGAGGGGGGATTCACACATTTGTGACGCCCCCTGCATGTTTAATAAATGTGACGTCTTAAATATTTGATAAATGTCACTTCATTTAATGACGTTTTACATGGCTTCACGCATTTTACGATATTATAGTGCAGCCTAACACTAAAAACATACTCAAATGAGAAAAATTTATTTGAAGCAGGCTCAGTTTTAAATAGAAAATATGGTTTTCTTTTCTTTTCATTTTTTATCACATAGGCTCTAATATGTTTTAAGATATATGTAATGTAAGTAATTATTTATGGTATTGTACTTTGTACTGATGAAGGCATGAGCCGAAACATTTACTATTATTTGTATTAGTTAATAAATAAAGCTTAAATTTATTGTTTTCTTACACAAATAGTTTGTGTAATTTGTTTTTTATTAAAAAGCTTTATGCAGTCCCATTCTGTATAATTTTCATATAAATCGTCATCTGTTACGTATTCCGATTGATTTTCCAAACAAATCAATACCTTTTTTGAGCGATCTTAAATTTTTAACGAGCTAGCGTTAGTTATAACAACCAATATGTAATCAAACAAATGTTGAGCGACCCGTTTATTAAAACTCGAAATTATGAATATTTTTGTTTCATCTTGGTTTTACCCCTTCAAAAAATTAAAGGGAGGTTGTCGGAAATGGCTGTACTTTTAACTGCCCACAAATGCCGCCCTTAAAATGTGTGCCGCCCGAGGCGGACCGCCCCCACCGCCTCCGTCTAGCTACGCCACTGCTAATACAACAGTAAATGTTTAAGCTCATGCCTTCATCAGTACAATAAACAAAGTTTAAAGCAGAATTATTTCTTTTATGTTTTCATTGTCAAGGCTTTATGAAATATAACATTTTACTGAAAGGTTTCATAGTTGTTTTTTTTTACTAATCATCAACAAGGTTCAGATCTATCATAGGACATTAACGAGGATCAAACATGTTAGCAATTAGGAATAACTTACTCCATGTCCTTGATGGGAAAAAACTTGACACTGAAAATGAGAGTGACCAGCCCTGAGCTTGGATCTCTGTGGTGTCTGATGATGCCAAGACTTACGGAGCTGTTAAGTAACTCTTCTGTATCTTTGTTGGGGTAAACAAGGTCAAAGCTGAACTCATCTGCTGTGGCCAGGGCTGGGAATAGTGGCGATATGTTCATGGGATTAGTTTAACTATGAGCAGGTAATAACTACTTTTCGCTGCTTCAGTTAGTTCTTGTCAACTATTAGTGAAGTTGTGAGTTCTTGTAAAGAATTATTCAAGATGTTTAATTCTTGTAGACTTTTAGTGAATATTTACTTTTGACCAAAATATAAATTATAGTCATTTATTAACTTTTATTTTGTTTTTTTAAATGAAATTTCTGAAATATTTTAAAAATAAAGTTGTTGTTTTTAATTTTAAACAATTAAATGATCAACTACAAAGCATTCTGCAAAAAAAGAAAAAAGTCAATTTAATTGCTCACAATGTAAAACTTTGAATAAAATTCTTTTTTTTTCTTTAATTAAGAATTTTAAATTAAAAAATTAAACAAAGATTCTTTTAACAATGTTAAATTGGCAAATTTTAACTTGAAATTAAAGACAGTGAAAACAAAATATAAAATGGTTAGCAACTTGCTTTATTTTATTTATCAACAAACACATCTGAACTTTCATTCTTATTGGCTCAATTTCACAGTGATCATTCAATTCCTTGTGGCAAACTGTTAGATTAAACTGACACAAATAATGGTGAGAATCCATTCTATGTGCTGTCTTAAAAATAAAACTAAAATATCCATATTATTTTTAAAATGTGCACACCTAACATATATATTTATTAGATTAAAAAAATATATTTTAAGTGATGAAAATGGAAAGAAAGGAATGATTTAATGTAAACAAACAATTTAAAAAAACAAAACAACTACACACACATATCCAGCATTACATTATAAAATGAGGACAAACTGGAAACATCTTTCTTCAGCATGACCCTGTTATAAAATATTTTAAAACCATCCTTGGTGCAAATACTGACAATTTCATCCATCAGAGTCAAAAATATTTCACCTTTTACCCAACTCTGACTCATATCCAAATATTATTCCCCAAAAATTATTCTGTTAGAAATATGGCCACTAATAATTAATTTTATTTTAAAAGTTTTGGTTTATTTTTGCTTACATTAAAACATAGATTAGAAATAAATAAGACCAAAGTTTATTTAGCTTTTTGGTAGGCAAACAGGCAAACATCTGTTTTATGTTAGATAGTAAACTGAGCAGAGCAGCTATTTCTTGCTGACATAAGGTCATTGTTTTCATCTCCTTGTAAGGGGGAGGGGAGACTAGAAACTCAAACCTCAACAATGTTTTCAAATATCAACACCCCAAACATATCTAATAATGTCTTCAAAAATCAACACCCCAAACATATCTATTACACGAGATTAACATTATAAATAACAGAGACTATAGCCTCTGACAAAACAAACTGAGTGCAGACATTGCCAACTATTCTATGGAGCAGTTCCTTTCTTTTTAAAGATGTGACACAATTTTTCCCACGTTGAACATTCTGGTATATCCTACATTTTTAAAAAAAATTCTATGATTTTCTAGACTTACTGTTTCCAACGACCACACCTTGTGGTATCGCCATTTGCTTGTCTTTGGGAGTTTTAGCCCTGAGTGACATATTACTGGAGTGTGCTGAACCAGGGGGAGCTCCTGTCAAGGTCACTTCTAGCCGCTGCTCGACAAGGTCACGAGCTTGGCAGGAAATGGAAACAGGTTGAGTGTCCTTGATGACTGAGGATTCTGGGATTCCATTAATTGGGTACAGCCATCGGATTTTGTTGAGTCCAGTTGATGAAACAGAAAGTTTGTGCCTAGTGGAGAAGTAAAAACATGGATTAAAAAATTAGGGGTTTAAAAAAATTAAATAAAACAAAATTTATAATCTTGAATTCAGCGTAACAAAGAATAGAATAATTTAATGAATTAAAATAATTTTATTAAATACAAACACATTAATACTCATATTATTATCTTATCTGTTACAGACGCTCCCTACTTGTCTTGTTTTCTAATGTTTAAAGACATCTTTATGTTTGCCTTGTTTATCATTCAGATGTCTGTCTCTGATATCACAAACATTTCCCAGTAACATTTGAAGCCCCCACAACATAGACTGTAGCAGAAGACTTACCCCAGTGAATCTTGGGGCACGTACGGCCACTGTTCACCATCCTCTCTACGTATGACCACCGTACAGAAGGCTTTGTAGTTGATCATTTCACTGGGCGCAAAACTGATTGGGATCTCCAGGGTGGACTTTGGGCCCACGTGCACGCCACTCAAGTGTTTCAATAACAGTTTGAAAGCAGAGCCCGGGGCTGGCATGCCATCAAACAGTTTGTCAGCGGCTTGTTCATTGTCTGCAAGTATAGGTCAGTACAATTGGTCAACATGACAGTCAATAGAGATAGAGTTACCTTAGACAACAAGGTGGAATAGAAATACATGGAGATGTCTGCTCAGACATTCAATACTCATAGACAGACATTCAATACTCATAGACAGACATTCAATGCTCATAGACAGATATTCATTACTCATAGACAGACATTCAATACTCAGAGACAGATATTCAATGCTCATAGACAGACATTCAATACTCATAGACAGACATTCAATGCTCATAGACAGACATTCAATACTCATAGACAGACATTCAATACTCATAGACAGACATTCCATACTCATAGACAGACATTCAATACTCATAGACAGACATTCAATGCTCATAGACAGACATTCAAAACTCATAGACAGATATTCAATACTCATAGACAGACATTCAATACTCATAGACAGACATTCAATACTCATAGACAGGCATTCAAAACTCATAGACAGGCATTAAAAACTCATAGACAGGCATTCAATGCTCATAGACAGGCATTCAATGCTCATAGACTGGGGATTAGGCACATAGGGCACTGTTCAGACATACCAGTACACAAATGACAGACACAGACATACCAGTACACAAATGACAGACACAGACATACCAGTACACAAATGACAGACAGACATACCAGTACACAAATGACAGACACAGACATACCAGTACACAAATGACAGACACAGACATACCAGTACACAAATGACAGACAGAGGTATAGCACAGACCTACCTGTAAGCAGTATATCTGCCAACACTGACACATCGGTAGGGTTTCTGAATGGAATTATGAGGGTGGTGTTGGAGCCGACTAGGGTGTAGGTGCAGACTGGTGGCTGGGGGCGTGGCAGGAGTCCAGTTCCTGATGCTATAAATACCCAGTCTCCAAGCTGTGGGCACAAGAGTTCAAGGTCAAACATCAATTTTTTCAAGTATGGATCTAAAAGGACACTTGGTTCCAGACTTAAACATTCATAGTGAATTTACAGCCATTAGACAGCTATATCAACCCCCTAAAACAAACCACACAAAGAAATGAGGTGTGTTCATAAATACATCAAGAGTATGTGCCCAAGTGACTTTTGGAGTTCATACAAGGGTATGTGGACAAGTGACTGTTTGAGTCCATAAAGTATGATGGATTAATTTTTCCTTTTTGTAATGTAAATATTTTTAAATCCTCATTTATTTAGTTGTTGGGTCCTCCTCAAAGCAAAACACAAGACAAAATTTTTAGTTTAGCATCAAGTGAGGACATTGTAAAATAAAAATTGAACGAATTTGTTAGATGTTGGTTATAAAATGTACGCACACTTGAAACATTTTTAAAGTTGTTTCTCTCCACACATTGGTCACATTACGGCAGCTAAACAACAAACTTACAGCACCGAGATGTTTACCTGCTCACTGCGGAAAATGATTCGCCCGAGGTGTTCACCGTCTCCGAGGCTGGTCGGCATGAACCTCAAAACAACATCCATGGATGCCTTCTGTTTGAGTGGAACGGTTTTATCCGACTCCCACTCCACGGAGAAGTTGTTTGTGTTTGAGATGTTGAGACTCAGCGCTAGCGTCTCATTGGTTGGATTCTTCAAGGTGATCACCTGTTTGGTCCATCTGTTGGGGCAGAAGTCATATGGAGGTTGGACAGACCATATTGAGCTCTCGTAAGGTTCATTTCTCATAATTTATTAAACATGGACATCTAAATAAATATTTCAACACTGTTGTAAACAATGAACCAGTGCCCACCTCAATAACTTTAGTGCATGTATAGTTCTAACATAGAAACACTAGTTTCTATGACACATAACACATATGACAGAGAGAACCACTAGTTTCTATGATATATAACACATATGACAGAGAGAAGCACTAGTTTTTAAAGATTTTTACAATTAAAAATAAAATATTATTCCTTTCAAGTTTTATAATTGCATTAAATTTACAAGAATAATAATGAAGCAGAAATTGCTCTATGATTAGGGGGCTCTGTTAAAGTTATGGAGTCCATTTTGCTCTATACCTAGGCTGGCATTAAGGATATTTAATAAAAGTAGTACTATGTCTTGAGATATACTAAAGTTATTGATTAGACCAAAGGGACGACTAGTAGACAGAATATTTTCACTCACTTTCCCAGTTCACACTCCATGTGAGGGAGGGTGGTGGGGATCGGAGGCTCCGCCTTCAAATGTAGGTCATACCAAAATTCTCCCACAGCTTCATTGAAAAATATCAGACTGAAAGGAAACAAAACAAACAATTGAACAATGGTTAAGAACATTTTATAATATTTAGAATACAGCTTTGTGAAATACGTCTGCTTGCCTTCTTTGGGTCTACAACTTACCTGGAGATTAGGGATATTAGCTCCCTTGAGACTAAGGATGTTACTTCCCCTGAATATAGGAATGTTAAATTTCGGCTTTGTTTCAGGAAACTTTTTGATAATAGAACCTGTTTTGACTTGTTATTGGCCTTTACAATGACAGCCCAAAAAATTGATACATAGGAGGGGATGGGGGAGGTTTTGGATGTTTCCCCCACCCCTAGGACTAGGTCACTGTTGATCACACTTATGTGAGAATGACAGAATACTTGAAACGACCGCATGCAGCAGTTGGATTGTCATGGCACATCAAAGGACGCAGGCTGTCACCAAGAAAAATTATTTTGGGGGCAGAATTTTTGGTAAAATTCAAAAATATTTTGTTGAAGTTCATTTTTGTGTTTCTTTGATTTACTTAAAGGATGCAGAGTGTGGCAAGGTCAGAGTGTGGCAAGGTCAGAGTGTGGCAAGGTCAGAGTGTGGCAAGGTCAGAGTGTGGCAAGGTCAGAGTGTGGTGAGGTCAGAGTGTGGCGAGGTCAGAGTGTGGCGAGGTCAGAGTGTGGCAAGGTCAGAGTGTGGTGAGGTCAGAGTGTGGCGAGGTCAGAGTGTGGCGAGGTCAGAGTGTGGGAGGTCAGAGTGTGGTGAGGTCAGAGTGTGGCAAGGTAAGATTTGTGTGGAGCTTTATTGAGTAGCCTAGTTATTTTTAACATCATCTTTATTTGTTAGTTTTCTGTGAATAATAAAATTACTTTAAAAAAAATTATGTTGGAAACTTATTTCTTGTCTCTAAAAAAAAAAACTAGATTTATCAAAAATAAACTCATCCTGATTTTAAAAAAACTGTTTGATATAAATGTAGATAAAATCAAGAACCGGTAACTTGATGAAATTAATCTGATTATTCTTCCACATTCTAACAGGTAACAAGAGAGTTGAAACTAAACAATGAAATAAACAGCTCATTTGTTTACCTTCCTGTTGACTCTCCCACATGTGAGGGGGCAAAGGTCAGGGTGTAGACATCTTTTTCCCCAGGTGGCAGCGTGATAGACAGTGGTCCGCTCAGATCACTGCCAGTGATGGTGGCGGTAAGAGTTATCTGTTCTGATGTTGGGTTGCGAACAATAACATCCAAGGCAGTTTTCCTCTTTAAAGATATAACACAGCCCAAAATATATATACTGACATGTTATTTACTCCATCTTAGTGCACAAAATAAACAATAGAGTACAGTATAACTAGCCAAGCATGATTGTACAATCAACATTAGATCTAGTTACTACCAGCATAGCATGATTGTACAATCAACATTAGGTCCAATAGTCTAGTTGTTACTAGCCAAGCATGACTGTACAATAAACATTAGGTCCAATAGTCTAGTTACTACTAGCCAACCATGATTGTACAATCAACATTAGGTCCAATAGTCTAGTTGTTACTAGCCAAGCATGACTGTACAATAAACATTAGGTCCAATAGTCTAGTTACTACTAGCCAAGCATTACTGTACAATAAACATTAGGTCCAATAGTCTAGTTACTACTAGCCAAGCATGACTGTACAATAAACATTAGGTCCAATAGTCTAGTTACTACCAGCCAACCATGATTGTACAATCAACATTAGGTCATATACTCTACTTACTAATAGCCAATAAAGATACAATTACAAATAAAAAAACACATTACTGTCATTCATTCGTCAATTTTTTAAAAATGTCCTAATATTCACAATCTCCTAAATCTCCACAATCTTTTAAATATCCACAATTTCCTACATTATACCAATCCTCTTAGTCCCCTTGTATAAAAGATGTCCCGCTATTTGAAAGAATCTTCCCCCTCACTAAATCTTCTAAATGACCTAATTCTCCTAAAAGGTCCTTGTGATGTGACCTAAATATCCAGCAAGCTGATACACTCACCAGGCAAGCACACGACACTTTCATCACCCTCTCAGGTAGTGGTGGTTTGACCTCGACCTCAACAGCGTACCACAAACGGTAGCCCAGGTAATCTTTGCCGTTGTTGTCCTGACTCAGCTCCTCACCATCGCTGTCAACCTCTCTGTGTAAACAACACGTTACCATGGCAACATTCAAACTATTGTCAACTCTATTTCTGTAGTTTGAAATGCTCTTCCAAAATTTGGTTATTTAAATTTTTCAAAAAGATTTTTATTTTAAGCCCAACAGGTAACTAAATATGGGAAGATACAGTTAATTAATATTATGATTATCTTTTTAAAATTATTGTGTTTTAGTTAATCAGTAATAACAATTAGTATAAAAAAATAGAGTTATAGAAGATGTTTAATTAAGGCAAGCCAAAATTGTTTGTCCAAAAAGTTTATTATAAAAGATTGAGACCCACCTGTCAGGGTTATCTCTGGCCACAAAGGAAAGGACTCCCTGGTAACTTCCTCTTTTGGTTGGGTTGACATCAAAACTGTAAACATTTGTCTGATTGGGTAAGACTGTAACAGACGTGGGGCCAGTGATGAAAGGGAGGTTAGACTCCACCTGGAGGTCAAAGGGAAGGGTATTTTTTACAGCCATTATTATGACAATATTTTAAAATGTGCACATATATGTAAACAAAATTTAATTTAAAAATTGTTAGTTCAAAATATACCATCATGTACTCAAACACAAAAGACTTACTCTGAAAACAAGTTTCTTCTTGGTTACGTTCGGCACATTCACCGAGTGAGTGATGCTGTGAGACAAATTATGTTCATTATTGGAGTAAGACATTTATTACAAACATATTTTCATACAGTAATCATGACAAAACTCAGAACCATTTTGTTTCTTAAAATCTTATGTAAGGAAATATGTAAAGATAATAAAAGTTAATGCTGGCATAAATTTATTGTTGCCAATAGCATATCAAATAAAACCATCATTACATGTGTGGACACAAGGAATCAGGAGTTTAAAATGTTATTTTACTCAAGATTTTTTTGTATTTTACTATAAAAAAACCCAAAAAACTGGTACTTTTCCTTTATCTTACCCCCAAATTTTTTTTAGTAAAATACAGTCACAATATCATTGAGAATGCTAGGGTTAGGGTTAGGGTTACCACGTGTTGTCACGTCGTGCAAATATGATTTTTTTCCAAAAAATATTTTGAGGGTAAGATAAAGGAAAAGAACCAAAAAAAGAACTACTGCTAATGTTATTTCAATTATGCACCCCTCCACCCCCACCCCAAGTTTATACTTTTCATTTTCTTATAATGATCATTAAAATTTCATACTTGGACTTTGCTCCACAAATCAATTTGATGAAATCCAGCGCTAGTGGTTTGAGTCCTACTCCAGTAAGTTGATAAGTTTGTTCACTTCCATCCTCTTCATTCGTCATTATCAGTTTGCCCTTGGGTGAGAAAATAGTTTTTATAATGGCTTGCTGATCACAGGGAAAGACTTATTTAACTTGGTTATACAGATTCAGTGGCAATTACATGTAACTTGGTTATACAGATTCAGTGGCAATTACATAGATGTAACTTGGTTATACAGATTCAGTGGCAATTACATAGATGTAACTTGGTTATACAGATTCAGTGGCAATTACATAAATGTAACTTGGTTATACAGATTCAGTGGCAATTACATAAATGTAACTTGGTTATACAGATTCAGTGGTGGTTAAAAGAAATATCAAAAAATTTCTTATACTTATATACATTACAGCATAATTGCTCATATCCAGTTATCACTATTTGTTTAAGTCATGACTTGCATTTAATAAAAAAAACAGTGACTTATGGCCCAATGATAAAATATCCCAGCTAACATTGTCATCCAGGTTAAAAACTGTGACATCTTTCCCACTAATGAACTCTCCCTGCTAACACTTTGCCCAAAAATGAACTATCCCAGCTATCACCTTGCCTAATAATGAACTACATCAGCTAACACCTTGCCCAATAATGAACTATCCCAGCTAACATTGTCATTCATGTTCATTCAAGCCACATGGCAGATGGATACTTGTAACAAAATTCATGACTCACATTGATAATTTCTTCTTTCATGGGTCGGAAGGTCAAAGTGTAAAATGAAGTTGTGAAGGACTTGGACAAGATTTCCTTGGGTCCAGTGAATCCATCTCCCATGATGGTCACAGTCAGTGGCCAGTCGTAGTCTGTAGGATTGATCTGGGCATAGAGAGAACAATGGGAATACATTAATTAGAGAAAACAGTCAACAATGGGAAAACATTAGACCCAACAGTCAACAATGGGAAAACATTAGAGCCAACAGTCAACAATGGGAACACATTAGAGCCAAGAGTCAACAATGGGAACACATTAGAGCCAACAGTCAACAATGGGAAAACATTAGAGCCAAAAGTCAACAATGGGAAAACATTAGACCCAACAGTCAACAATGGGAACACATTAGAGCCAAGAGTCAACAATGGGAACACATTAGAGCCAACAGTCAACAATGGGAAAACATTAGAGCCAAGAGTCAACAATGGGAAAACATTAGACCCAACAGTCAACAATGGGAACACATTAGAGCCAAGAGTCAACAATGGGAACACATGAGAGCCAAGAGTCAACAATGGGAACACATTAGAGCCAACAGTCAACAATGGGAACACATTAGAGCCAA
>MUZC01000286.1:335257-419204 GCA_002072015.1 Radix auricularia | reverse complement strand
ACTATACCCCACCTTATCAACAGTACTATAACCCACCTTATCAACAGTACTATAACCCACCTTATCAACAGTACTATAACCCACCTTATCAACAGTACTATAACCCACCTTATCTACAGTACTATAACCCACCTTATCAACAGTACTATAACCCACCTTATCTACAGTACTAGGAGAGTTCTCATGAAAGATGGGGTTGGACTCGATGAGCACAATACGAAAATCTCCCCCGTCTTGGAAAGGATTGGTTACTTCCAGCATGATCTTCTTGAGCTCATAGCACGGAGATTCCACCTTGGTCACAGACTGAAATCAGTTTAGAGAATTCTAGTTTTTAATACACTCAGGAAACTGTCATTCATGGATGAGAGATCCACAGTTCAAAGCTAATTTATCAAATTTGTGTTTGATTATTTCATAAGCAGACATTTTAAAACAGAACCCTCATCATTTATTTTAGACCCACATTATTTACTTATACCCACTCTTTTCTTTTAAAACCCTCATCATTTATTTTATACCCACATTATTTATTTTATACCCACTCTTTTATTTTAAAAACAACATCATTTATTTTATACCCACTCTTTTATTTTAAAAGCCACATCATTTATTTTATACCCACTCTTTTATTTTAAAAGCCACATTATTTATTGTACACTTATTCATTCCAAGTCATTGTTGTTTTTCTAATTAAACAAGACTTGCCATGTAAACCTCTGACTTAGATTAAAACAGAAGAGTTTTAATAGCAATTTCATAATAAAGTTAGAGTCCTTATGTGTGAATGAAGGGAACAGTGATCTGTTATTCTTTATGTTGTTGTGTACCTTGTGATGATGGTTGAATTAATAAACAGTACAAAAATATTCAGCATGTCAAATAAAGCTTAAGAGATTAACTTTGTCTTCCTAAATTTGGCCTTAAAAAAGAAAATCTTTACTGACTCATTTATTTGCCAGAGTTACACTCCCCTATCCCGTATTAAACTAACCTTCGGCCGGATGTTGTCGATCTCTGTGACTAGCTTGAAACTCAGAGTATTCCCTGTGGCCGCACCGTGTCTTCTACCCACCAATAACAAAACAGCTTCAGCGCTGCGCAGAAATCTGCTTTTAAATTCCACATTGACAGCAAACGTGGATTTGGGTGGAATGGTCACCAGGTTTCCCTTCTGCATCGTGAAATCAGCAGCATCGTTGCCAGCTAGGATCACATTGTAAACAATACTCTTGACACTTGTGTTGGTCACCTTCACCTGATGGGCATCACAATAAATGGGCATCACAACAAATGGGCATCACAATAAATGGGCATCACAACAAATGGGCATCACAACAAATGGGCATCACAACAAATGGGCATCACAACAAATGGACATAAAAACAAATGGGCATCACAACAAATGGGCAACACAACAAATGGGCATCACAATAAATGGGCATAAAAACAAATGGGCATCACAACAAATGGGCATAAAAACAAATGGGCATAAAAACAAATGGGCATCACAACAAATGGGCATAAAAACAAATGGGCATCACAACAAATGGGCATCACAACAAATGGGCATCAAAACAAATGGGCATCACAACAAATGGGCATCACAACAAATGGGCACCACAACAAATGGGCATCACAACAAATGGACATCACAACAAATGGGCATCACAACAAATGGGCATCACAACAAATGGGCATCACAACAAATGGGCATCACAACAAATGGGCATCACAACAAAAGGGCATCAAATCCATTATCAACTCCTTGATGGTTCAGAAAAAAATGAAAAAAATTTAATTTATAAAAATCATATAAATTATTCTTACAAGTTGGGACATATATTTTTAATTTGTGTGTGTGTGTGTGTCTCATAACCTTGTGGTCATTTAACATGGGCTAGATCTCAAACCCCTCAGCTAGTGGGGAAAGCGCACTATTGACTTTGCTACCCAGCCGCATAAATACTTGAAACATTATACTGTAATAAACATTTTAACTGCAGAAAATGAAAAATGTTTTTTTGTTTCTTAACATTTCTTTATTGCAGTTTAAAATTTTAAAAACTTTAAAACTGAGATCACTTTGAAGAAGAAAAAAACTCAAAGAATATTAATAAATGGGACAAGATTAAAAGAACTCAAAGAATATTAATAAATGGGACAAGATTAAAAGAACTCAAAGAATATTAATAAATGGGACAAGATTGAACAAACTCAAAGAATATTAATAAATGGGACAAGATTAAAAAAACTCAAAGAATATTAATAAATGGGACAAGATTAAAAAAACTCAAAGAATATTATTAAATGGGACAAGATTAAAAAAACTCAAAGAATATTATTAAATGGGACAAGATTAAAAAAAAGAAACATTTGACAAATCTTATAAAAGTGGTCGGCTTCATGCCAAACATTTTTACAATGATTTCTTCCTGTTGATTTTGTGCCAAACATTTTTACAATGATTTCTTCCTGTTGATTTTGTGCCAAGTGGTGTAAAACATAAACCCGCTCTTCTTTTACCTGTCGCACAACTGGGTGATGTAACGTGCCAACAAACTCGATCGTTGTCTTGGGGAGATAACTGGGGAGGCGCTGGTAGAGATTGACTACGAGCAGCAGTAGGTTGATAGGGTTGGGGTCAGTGATGTCGATGGCCTTCAGAGGAGAAAAAAACTCATGTCAGATTTCTCTTGTAATTACAGGAAGCAACATGTCTTATGAACTGGTAAATAGCTTTTTTCTTCTTTTTTTTTAAATGACATTCTTTTTTTAAAACTTTTATGGAATCCTATAGGATTATATCAGAGAGGAAGACCAAACAAATCTCCTAACATAAAGAGGTAGTGAAAAGAATGTTTAAGATGACACAAAGGTTGGTGAGGGGACATTTTAAGTGATCTTGTGGTGTGGTAACATCAAGTTTAGGGATGAGAAGATTTTTTTAATTATTACTACAAGATACTCTATAAAAACTAATAGAGAATGTACTTATTGAAGAGGAATATTACCTCAATGTTTACATTATAAGTTTATTTTATTTATTTATGTAAGCTTCTAAAGTACACTTTATTTGATGATCTCATAAAATTACTTTGAGAAATTGGCAGAGAAAGTCAGGAGGCCATTAAAACATTGTCAGGGGCAACAACTCAACAATTAAAACTAAGTCAAGATTTCAGAGTTTGAATACACACAATAGATCAGAGGAATAGAAAAAAATCTCTTAAAATTGGGATCAAACTAAAATTAAATCTCATAATATAGTGACATGCCACCCACACTTGATGCTCTCACTAACAGATTCTTCCAATAGTGTGACTAGAAAGTATTTGAAATAAGAACTTGACATACACATAAGAATCTAACATATGAATTAACAATTGTATTTTACAAATATCCTTTAAGAAAAGACTAAAAAGTGATACTACTTATATTAGCTTGACTGGCTATCATAAAAACATGGAACATTTATGTGAATCAAACTTTTGTGATAACTAAGTTTAAGTGCATGTCAAATTACTACAAAGAAAAAACTTACTTGACCCTTCACCTCTAAACTAGGTCAAAGTTGATTGAAAGTTTGAACAGAATAAAGCAATTATACTATAAATACACATATTTTTATATACATTTCATTTATAATTTGAATAAACATTTTAATTTTTTTTAAAATTTAATTTTAACAATATTTATTTTATTGATAAATCCAACAAAATGACATAAAAGCCTCAATGGTAAATTGGCAAACATTTTAAAAGGGTATTACTGGTTATCGGGGATTAACAAAATCTTACCCTTTTTAATAATAGATTTAAGTTTTTACTATTCTCATTTTCCTATCAATATTTCCTCATTGCAAGACATAAAAATATTAGACACACAAAGTCAGACTGCTGAGAGAAAGCCACAGAATTACCTGAATGTCAAAGTCAATGGAAGCAAATCTCATGGCAGAGATGACTTTAAGGGCATTATGAAGGCATTGCTCTGCTGTAACTGGATGAGTGTACATGCCCTCGAGGTGGGACTTGACCTGAAGTAAGGGGAAAAAAAAACATGAGTACTTGAGGACGGGCATAGGATATGGCCAACAGCAAGGGTAATTGAGGATGGGCATAGGATATGGCCAACACTATGGGCACTTGAGGATGGGCATAGGATATGGCCAACACTATGGGAACTTGAGGATGGGCATAGGATATGGCCAACACTATGGGCACTTGAGGATGGGCATAGGATATGGCCAACACTATGGGCACTTGAGGATGGGCATAGGATATGGCCAACAGTAAGGGTAATTGAGGATGGGCATAGGATATGGCCAACACTATGGGCACTTGAGGATGGGCATAGGATATGGCCAACACTATGGGCAATTGAGGATGGGCATAGGATATGGCCAACACTATGGGCACTTGAGGATGGGCATAGGATATGGCCAACACTATGGGCACTTGAGGATGGGCATAGGATATGGCCAACACTAAGGGTATTTGAGGATGGACATAGGATATGACCAACACTATGGGTACTTGAGGGCAGGAATAAGATATGGCCAACACTATGGGTACTTGAGGGCGGGAATAAGATATGGCCAACACTATGGGTACTTTAGGACGGGAATAGGATATGGTCGACACTTTGGGTACTTAGCGACAGCAGGATATGGATATATAATAATGCCATACAATGATAACATACAATGACAACATACAATGATAACATACAATGACAACATACAATGACAGCATACAATGACAACATACAATGACAACATACAATTACAACGTACAATGACAACATACAATGACCAAAGTACAATGACCAAAGTACAATGACCAAAGTACAATGACCAAAATACAATGAAAACATACAATGACAACATACAATGACAACATACAATGTCAACATACAATGAAAACATACAATGACGAAAGTACAATGACCAAAGTACAATGACAATGTACAATGACAATGTACAATGACAACATACAATGACAACATACAATGACCAAAGTACAATGACAACGTACAATGTAAACATACAATGCCAACATACAATTACAACGTACTATGACCAAAGTACAATGACTAAAGTACATTGACCAACATATAATGACAACGTACAATGAATGGCATGTGAGCACCAAGCAGCGCTGCCAGCACCAGCCCGTCCATTAGATCGTAGTCAAAGTTGACTATCCATCGAGAGGGCGGCACGCCACCTGTCAACAACAAAAGTTGTGAAATTATTTCACATGGAATCGCTGCCAAAATTAATAAACATCAGACCTCCATGATATAGTTCCACATAACCCTGCAGTAACCCTACATACGAAACATGAAACAAAAATGTGAAATAGAAATGATGCAAAGTAGTATTTGTTTCACACAAAGTTTATATCAACCTAAGGACATCATGTTACCTTTAGAACAGTCCTGCCAGATTTGTTTCACACAAAGTTTATATCAACCTAAGGACATCAGGTTACCTTTAGAACAGTCCTGCCAGATTTGTTTCACACAAAGTTTATATCAATCTAACATCATGTTACCTTTAGAACAGTCCTGCCAGATTGAGGCCCTGTACGTCTCGTAACAGTGGTTCATCCAGGCCAAGAGGATACGTTCTGATACACTGTAAATATTACTGGCCAGTGGGTCTGGGTTGACCATGGGCATGGTGACGTCCTTGTAAGGTGAGCTCATAGCTTTAAGGGTCTTAGGGGTCACTTTAGACAACACTAGAACCTTTCATTAGATTGAAAAAACCTGTCAAACTAAAGTCTTGGACACTGACATCGGGGTACATCTTTATCTTATCTTATCTTATCTTAGATATACAGACGCTCCTTCTATGCAGAAGATAATTGCGTCCACAGACCATGAGAGATGATCTGTTGGCAAATGATGCAGCGGTCACAGGCCACGGCTATAGGGGTTCCACGCATTACCCCAGCCGCCTAACTATTGTCTAGTTAGGTACCCATTCGGAGCTGGGTGACTCGGGGACTCCTCAGGCCCCGAGAACAAATCCTCACTTTCGTGTGGATTCGAACTCGTGACCATCAGTGTGACAGTCGAGAGCGCTACCTCTCGACCACCACGTCCCACTTCATTGGAAGTGTGTTGATGGCATTGTTTCAAGTTGAGAAAATAAATAATTTTATTGAAAACTTCTTAGACAAAAATCTTGCTTTCATTTCTGTTTATTTTAGTTGATCTAATGTTTAATTGAAATAATCAAATTGTAAACAAAGACAAATAAAAAGGTCAGCAATTGTTGAATTTGTGACAAATTTAGTTGTGTAAACCTTAAACTAATTTTTAAATTATCCAGATTTAAATTGAAGACGATTGGAATTTACAGTATAGCTATGTTAATTTTTAAAAGTTACCATATCAAATAGTAAAAAGTAACAGACACAGTATCACAAAGTATACGTAACAGACACAGTATCACAAAGTATACGTAACAGACACAGTATCACAAAGTATACGTAACAGACACAGTATCAAATAGTAAAAAGTAACAGACACAGTATCCAATAGTATAATTTCGTTACATGGCACCCACCTTCAAGATCTGCAGTAAAATGTCTGTCCACATTCTCTTAGAAATGGCTTCAAACAACGCCTCCTCTATATCTTCCTCCAACTGAATTTTGGCAGCTTCTTTGTCATTTCCCAAGCGCAAGAGTTCCAACTTGATATTCTTCTGAAGCTGGCGCCACAGCAGAAACTCAGTCGGAGCCATCAGGTACTCAGGTTGAATGTGTGCCACACACGCACCTTGACATCTGTAATGGTGATAACATTTTAGGTTTCTTAAACTCAAGAGTTCACATCCTGTTCAAACTGACTTCATGTTTAAACAATGACCTTAAAATGTTGATTGACAAACACACTATGAAGGTCAAAGGTTACTGACCCCAAAAAACAAACAACTGAGTATTTCAGCTTTTAAAAAAATAATGAATCAATTTGATGCAGATTAAGATACAGTTATTAGCTGTAGATGACCTGTGTCCAATGGCTTCCAACCTCACCTGAGAAATGTCAAAAGAGTACAGTGCTGCCAGTAAACCTGTTTCACTCTCTGCAAGGGGTCAGATGGGAGGGGGGAGTTGATCGGTATCCCAGGAACTGGCCGTCCACTCAGGTAGCTGACCATGTCGTAGATGGTCTTGGCCAGTTTGTTGAAACTTGTCTTTGACTTCTGCTTCTTGTTGCCACGAAACTGTTCTTTGCTCAGATTCTCATCCTTTGTTTTTGGTGACTCACTCGCTGTCTTCTTGCTGATAGACCTGAGGAGTGGACCAATGGTGGAGCTGAGGAGTGGACCAATGGTGGAGCTAAGGAGAGTACCAATGGTGGAGCTGAGGAGTGGACCAATGGTGGAGCTGAGGAGTGGACCAATGGTGGAGCTGAAGAGTGGACCAATGGTGGAACTGAGGAGTGGACCAATGGTGGAACTGAGGAGTGGACCAATGGTGGAACTGAGGAGTGGACAAATGGTGGAACTGAGGAGTGGACTAATGGTGGAACTGAGGAGTGGAGCAATGGTGGAACTGAGGAGTGGACCAATTGTGGAACTGAGGAGTGGACCAATGGTGGAACTGGGGAGTGGACCAATGGTGGAACTGAGGAGTGGACCAATGGTGGAACTGAGGAGTGGACCAATGGTGGAGCTGAGGAGTGGACCAATGGTGGAACTGAGGAGTGGACCAATGGTGGAACTGAGGAGTGGACCAATGTTGTAACTGAGGAGTGGACCAATGGTGGAACTGAGGAGTGGACCAATGGTGGAGCTGAAGAGTGGACCAATGGTGGAACTGAGGAGTGGACCAATGGTGGAACTGAGGAGTGGACCAATGGTGGAACTGGGGAATGGACCAATGGTGGAACTCAGGAGTGGACTAATGGTGGAACTGAGGAGTGGACCAATGGTGGAACTGGGGAGTGGACCAATGGTGGAACTGAGGAGTGGACCAATGGTGGAACTGAGGAGTGGACCAATGGTGGAACTGGGGAGTGGACCAATGGTGGAACTGAGGAGTGGACAAATGGTGGAACTGAGGAGTAGACCAATGGTGGAACTGGGGAGTGGACCAATGGTGGAACTGAGGAGTGGACCAATGGTGGAACTGAGGAGTGGACCAATGGTGGAACTGAGGAGTGGACCAATGGTGGAACTAATGAGTGGACCAATGGTGGAACTGAGGAGTGGACTAATGGTGGAACTGAGGAGTGGACCAATGGTGGAACTGAGGAGTGGACTAATGGTGGAACTGAGGAGTGGACCAATGGTGGAACTGAGGAGTGGACCAATGGTGGAACTGGGGAGTGGACAAATGGTGGAACTGAGGAGTGGACCAATGGTGGAACTGAGGAGTGGACCACTGATGGTGACGTTTGATTGTAACACAACCAACGATTGGCTTCATTTTATTACGGTCATCCTCAAGGGTAGAGCAATCTTCAAGGTCATGGAAACAAGTTAAGGAATAATTTCATTTTACAACCTGAGATCATGTCCTTTCTGCTCAACTCACACATTTCAAAGATGTTGAACCAATCAAATAATCGCAATGACTCACACATTTCAAAGATGTTAAACCAATCAAATAATCTCAATGCCAGACAATTAAAAAAAACATTGCTTTAGGTTTGAGGATGAAGCCCTACACCCCTCAGCGTGAGAACCACTGGGACGTACGTTCTAAGAGTCTCTGGTATCAGGATGGGATACGCCCCACCTGGCCACCCTTGGGAAGCGAACCATCTCTGCGTGGCCGTGAGGACCTCCAGGTGAAATCTGCCCTCCTCCGTGTCTTCATCTGGGAAAATGGCCGTCACAGCTTTCTCCAGGGCAAGGTGAAGGCCGTCAAAGTCTGAGCCCGTCGGGGGTTTATTCATGGCGCCTTCACGACGTCCGGGTGTTGTTGTCGCTGACGTGTCTGTCAGAAATATTGATATTCTAAATATCTCAGATATAATGTCAGAATTATTGATGTTATAAATATCATTTATAAATTGTAAACATTTCTTAGAGTTAATTCAGCCTAAACAAAACATTAGAACTAAACATTTAAAGCAAGATGTGAAATTATCTGTTTAATGTAATTTTTCTAGCGGCTTGTGTATCACATCAAAGTTTGTAATTTTAGGCAAAATAAAGAAAACATTTGGTGTGACTTAAATCATTTTGAACTTTAGTTCATTTGAATAAATGCAGACGTTAAAAAAAAAATCACTATTTATTTCTTTTAATTTAGTTTTTAATTTTAGTTAAAAATCCTAAACTACATTAATTTTTTGGTTATCAATTAGACTTAAGCATCAAAACAAAAAATTGAGTTAATTTCAAGAATTATTGAAACACTCTCAAAATAGTTTTTAAAGAAAGAAAATTCAAATTTCTGTCTTCTATAATTTCTATCAATGAAGCTATCAAAAGTTCATTTAAGGTTTAAAATAATCTCATCTATTAAACAAGGTTCAACTGTTTGCAGACGTTACCTATCAATGATGAGCTCTCGTAGCTGGACGATGAGATCTGAAAGTTTGAGCTGGTGGCCGACGTACTCGGCCGACTGTTTCCCTGTGTGGTCAGCGTGCAGGGCAGCAGTAAGGCCTCACCAGAGTTGGTCGTTGTGTCTGATGTAGACTCCACACCTTTGAGAACCTTCCTGCCTTTTGGCGATGTGCCCTGTAAATATGGTCAGTATTCCTTTTTAGGTTAATAAAGTTCAAAGATTGTTTTAAAGAATAAAATAATATTATGAAAAATAAAATAAGTTTCTATTTGGTTCATGCTATTCTTTAATTCATTGAGAGACATATTCACCCTCCCCCACCCCAAACTCTTACCTTCTTCTTTTAATGATTTTTAAAAATATTTTTTATGAATGAAATCATTTGTGCACAGTGCACAACTTGTAAAATATAGACAATAATTCATTCTAACATATACCTCCAATCAAAGAGTCAAGAATCACCTCCCCTAAGAGTCAAGAATCACCTCCCCTAAGAGTCAAGAATCACCTCCCCTAAGAGTCAAGAATCACCTCCCCTAAGAGTCAAGAATCACCTCCCCTAAGAGTCAAGAATCACCTCCCCTAAGAGTCAAGAATCACCTCCCCTAAGAGTCAAGAATCACCTCCCCTAAGAGTCAAGAATCACCTCCCCTAAGAGTCAAGAATCACCTCCCCTAAGAGTCAAGAATCACCTCCCCTAAGAGTCAAGAATCACCTCCCCTGAGAGTCAAGAATCACCTCCCCTAAGAGTCAAGAATCACCTCCCCTAAGAGTCAAGAATCAACTCCCCTAAGAGTCAAGGATCAGCTCCCCTAAGAGTAAAGGATCACCTCCCCTAAGAGTCAAGAATCAGCTCCCCTAAGAGTCAAGAATCACCTCCCCTAAGAGTCAAGAATCACCTCCCCTAAGAGTAAAGGATCACCTCCCCTAAGAGTAAAGGATCACCTCCCCTAAGAGTAAAGGATCACCTCCCCTAAGAGTAAAGGATCAGCTCCCCTAAGAGTCAAGAACCAGCTCCCCTAAGAGTCAAGAATCACCTCCCCTAAGAGTCAAGAATCACCTCCCCTAAGAGTAAAGGATCACCTCCCCTAATAGTCAAGAATCAGCTCCCCTAAGAGTAAAGGATCAACTCCCCTAATAGTCAAGAATCACCTCCCCTAAGAGTCAAGGATCAGCTCCCCTAAGAGTCAAGAACCAGCTCCCCTAAGAGTCAAGAATCAGCTCCACTAAGAGTCAAGAATCACCTCCCCTAAGAGTCAAGGATCAGCTCCCCTAAGAGTCAAGAACCAGCTCCCCTAAGAGTCAAGAACCAGCTCCCCTAAGAGTCAAGAATCACCTCCCCTAAGAGTCAAGAATCACCTCCCCTGAGAGTCAAGAATCACCTCCCCTAAGAGTCAAGAATCACCTCCCCTAAGTGTCAAGAATCACCTCCCCTGACTATGCAACTAAAGGGGTGAGGGGAACTATGGTTATTTGACTCAATCATTATTATACATCCTAATTTTGTTTGGATATAATATAACTATTCCCTGGACATGAGAGCAAATGTCCCACCTGTTCACAAACGATCTGATGATCTCCCCTGTGTAACGCCAGGAAAGGGTAGCAGGTTAGCAGACAGTTGTCTGCCGTGGCCGTGACTTGCAGCGAGAACCTGCACATTGGATCATAATTTTAAGGACTCAATTCAGTAAATACCGTCAGAAACATTTGTTACTTCCACCAGAAAAACTACAGAGTATAACAACTTTGTGCTTATGAAAAAGTTAATCATTTATCATTTGTTCTGTAACCGACCGTCCACAACAAAGTTTACTCACGATTGTCCATCTTCATCACTAAAGACAATGGGCTGTTGGAATGAGACGGGTTTTGGGCTCATGAAGGTCACTCTACATGGAATAGCACAGGGGTCAACTTGGGCCTCTGACCCATTGCATGGCATGATCACTGGAAGAGGACATCTTAAAATGTTACGCCCATTCTATAGCATACATCCAAAAAATGTTACACCCATTCTATAGCATACATCCATAAAATGTTACGCCCATTCTATAGCATAGATCCATAAAATGTTACACCCATTCTATAGCATACATCCATAAAATGTTACGCCCATTCTATAGCATACATCCATCAAATGTTACACCCATTCTATAGCATACATCCATAAAGTGTTACGCCCATTCTATAGCATACATCCATCAAATGTTACACCCATTCTATAGCATACATCCATAAAATGTTACGCCCATTCTATAGCATACATCCATAAAATGTTACGCCCATTCTATAGCATACATCCATAAAATTTTACACCCATTCTTTGACACGTTAGTTACAACACAGAGACTTAGAGCGCAATGCTTTAAATTTTAAAATTCTGCATCGTCTGCTCAACAAGACTTTTATTTTTGTTTTTGTTTTTACCCACTAGGCTACCTTAGTATGTTATACAAGCGCAATACCCGTGCTATGCTACGGGGTCGGCATAATAAAAATATCCATACTTTCACATTCTCCTTTATACCCAGGTTGATGATGATAATATTGATAGTGATGCCTGCAACTACCAACGAGAAGGAACATTTAAAAGGTCGACGTAAAAATAATAGTGCCACCAATTAGCCTTAATCTTAACCCAGTGCATACATTTCTTCTTATTTACATCGTTTCCTTTTCACAAATTATTATAAGCTCAAACAATGAGGTCATGTCATAATATATTTTATGGATAGAAACACAAAACACTCATTTAACCTCGACACCAAAATGTTTATTATTTTACGACTAAATTTTGAATTTTAAAAAATAATCATGAGTTACCCTCCATAGCTAGCACAACAGACTCGCCTTAGAGCATTGTATATAATATGCTAAAATAAGTTGTTTTTTTTTAAATGTCAAATGCAATAAATATAATTATAAGTTAAAACTCTCACTCACCATCTCCTTGTAAAAAAGTTACTGACAGTGGTGAGATCTGCGACTTGTCATCACATGGAATGTTTGGTAGAGTTACTGTCACTTGACTCTTCCTGGAGAGAAAACAATTTTTGGCATTGTAATGATCAATATTTTATTTTGATCTTAGTCAACTGTTTATTATTTTATCATCCCAGATTCTCTATTAAATTAAAAAATTAATTTTTTTATGACAGTAATGTACCAAGCAAAGAACAGCCCATTACTAATTCTTAATTATGACATGTATCTAATTACTACTGTAACTATTACTGAATTAACACACTAATGATATTTACTTATGTTTCTCTATCAACAACTCCATATGATACAACAGATGTCTAATTTATGTTTTGGTCTATTTCAGTGACCTACTTCCAGTAATTGTCAGTGACCTACTTCCTGTAATTGTCAGTGACCTACTTCCTGTAATTGTCAGTGACCTACTTCCTGTAATTGTCAGTGACCTACTTCCTGTAATTTGAAGCCAACAGAGTAACCTCCACTGATGTCTCTGTCAACAGCGGGACCGGGGTGAATATAACTTTGGCAGGATCGAACCACAACTTGGAGCATTTGAGTTCTCCGAAAATCTCAAGAAACTGAAATGGCTTGTTCCAGTCCGAGTTGATGACCACTGGGATGGTCACATGATACTGACCGGAATCATCTTGGGACAAACAGAGCATTCAAGTATAATTGGTGGTCTGGCTGAGTCAATAATTGTGTCAATAAAGCTGAGTTATCAAACTTTGCTAATGATTGCAATAAACTGTGTCTCTCAATCAGTGGTTCCCAGCCTTTTATGTCCTATCCCCCTCAAGTACAAAAAATAATTTGATGTCCAATCCCCAGCAAATATCCCTCCATAATTTTCCAAAAGTTAACATGATGCGAGCATGTGAGTAGGGCAGACTTACTTGGGCAGAAGTTAACAAGAAGGGTCTTGGATTCACCAGGCTCCAAATCACCCTCGATGCCTCTGCTATCACTCTGGGAGATGAACGGCACGCCTTTGTCATGCAGAAATTTGAAAATCCCAGCATCCAGATGTTTGTTTGGTTGTCCCAGGTCCAGGCCCCAGGTCAGTGTGTCATTACTGGTGTTGACCAGCACAATGGCCTGTGTTCAATCAAAGGCAAAACTTTCTCAAGTTATTAAAACAACTTGTTATCATTGACTCAAACATTTATGTCAAAATATTCATTAAGTTCTGTGGCTTATTTTTATTTTTTTTCAGAAGGAATTGTATTGACAAAAATGCCACTTTTAGTTTTGATTCATTCATGAATTTTAATTTAATTAAATCACAGGATTAACCCTTTTATGTCAGATAAAAGTTGTTGCCAGGTAAAAGTTGTTGCCAGGTAAAATTTGTTGCCAGGTAAAAGTTGTTGCCAACAAAGCATTTATTGAAGTATAATTCAGAAAACTTAAACAAATTTTTAGGAAAAGCCTCTTGTAATGTCTCACCTTTGTTGAATCCATTCGCATATGTGTTGTAAAGTCATTGAAATTTGCTGGAAGAATGAACTCCAACTTTTTAGAACTCAGCTGTAATGGCTGCCTCATGGCCGTGGCTATGACGTGCTTACTTGAAACATCAACAACCGGAGATGTTGGTTTGGGGTTGATGATGTGCATGCTGTTAGTCTGCGTGCCTGTCTGTGTGGCTGTGATGGATCGGGCAGAGTTTTTGGCAGACTGTGTGGACGCAGGGGAAGGAGGTACCCGTTGTACCTTCAAATAATTGACCGACAGCGGCAGAACAAAGTCATAGGAGGCAACCTTGCACAAACAACACCAAAAAAAAAACCTATAAAAAAATTATAAGTCATCTCAACGGCTGGGTCAAAGTTGACTGACCAAAACCTCAGAATGAAAAACTGTTTCATCTATTAATAAATCATAACATTTATTCTTTTATTCTCTCTTGTATTCTAGATGAAGAAAACAAGATTTCTAAAATAAACCAAATTTCCTTTATAGCTTTTTATAGCAGCTTCCATGATTGTAACATTGTTGTAAAGAAAGATTTGTATCAAAAAATGTTTTATTATTTACTATAAAGTTTAGACTGCAAACAATTAGAAGAGAGTTAATTCAGCTTGAAACAGGGGGCTTGAACAAAATGACAAACAAAAAATTTCTTCTTATTTTCTTCTCTCTCACCAAAGTTTTAAAAATGTATTTGTTTTGTTAAGCTGTGTTCTTTGCGGAAGGCATCTTGCAAATAAGTTAATTATATTATTCTACTGAAGGCATCTTGCAAATAGGTTGGTTATGATATTATACTGAGTTAGCAGGAGAGACAAATTGCCAATTTGTTTGTTGTTTTGTAATGTCTTCTCTCAGACTTCCTTCGAGCTTGTTTTATTGATTGACTTAAAATTATGTTGCTCTCATTTTAAAAAAAAAATTATGAATGAAAAAATGTCCCACTTTCAATACATATAATTAATTTCCTTGAGAGTCAAAGAAAAATAAGACTTTAATCTGAAAAGATATTTTCAACCAGATGATGTCCCTTACCTGCGTGGGAGTAAAAATTATCTCCCCTTCAATAGTTTCTAATGGGTCAATGGTGACTGACGCCATCCCAGCATTCATCATCTGGAAGTTCAAGTCCTCTAAAATACACATGGTTGGGGGTGGGGGGTCATGAGTTGGTACAGTAATTTACTAGAGTAACATCCCTTAGTCTGTTTAAAAAAAATAACTTTCATGATTTTGAAATGTTATTGTAATAAGATACTTTCATTATAAAGTATTATTATAAGAGATGGCATTTATACAAAGTCTAACTTTTGAGTCCCATCTGATTGTTTTTAAAAACAAAAAGAAAGAATTTATTGATAAAACAAATACAGTGGAAACTCTCATTACGAGTAATTCACATAACTAGTAAAAAAATAATAAATTTGAAGAAGTTGCTCCCTTAATGAGCGAAATTTCGCATAATGAACAAAGCAGATAAGGGAAGTCCAATTTTCCCAACATTTATTTAAGCCCCGGGACTTCCACGCCAATGCATTAGTCTGTGTTTAGCACTTGGTCTGTGAGCGTATTGCTTTTGTGTTGTTGTTTTTTTTACAAATTTTGTCTTCAGAAATTATTTTTATGTGCTAAGTGTAATAACTTGTGCTAAAATGTCTTCGAAGAAAAAAAAAAACAAGTAGACAATTATAAAAGACCAAAAAATAATTGTTGAAATGAAATGTAAAATCATTAAAAAGCTAGAACAAGGTGTGAGTGTGGCTAATCTAGCATGCACATACAATTGGCCAACATCAAAGATCTGCACTATTCTCAAGAACAAAAAAAAATTAAGGAGACGGATGCTTTAAATGGAGTGTCAAGAATGTCTATGAAACCATTACCAAACATTTTTTTTTTAATTTTGAAGCGTCTGCAAAAAAAAATGTCTTTAGACCGTTCTCTAGTTAAAGAGGATTAATTATTTTTCATAAAATCATATTTTTTATTTACGTTCTTGGTTTCCAATCTGATTTTATTCCAAATTGTTACACAACTTAACAATTCATAATTAATTTTATTTGAATAAGAGTTCCCATTTTTATGAAATAGAAATGACTTAGACTTAGGGACTTGAATATCTTTACATATCTTTTTAATATTTAAACAAATAACACATGATTATAATTTAATGCATCCGGGCCTTTTTTAAAAAGAAAAATGATATGCAAAATTTGTTATTTGATGCTCTGATAATCACGGATACTTTTAAATGTCTAGAGTTAGAACTTACCTTGAGTTTGGTAATTAGAGTTACAAATAACCTTGAGTTTGTTAATTAGAGCTACAACTAACCTTGAGTTTGGTAATTAGAGTTAGAACTAACCTTGAGTTTGGTAATTAGAGTTACAACTAACCTTGAGTTTGGTAATTAGAGTTACAACTAACCTTGAGTTTGGTAATTAGTTACAACTAACCTTGAGTTTGGTAATTAGTTACAACTAACCTTGAGTTTGGTAATTAGTTACAACTAACCTTGAGTTTGGTAACCAGGAAAAGAAATAGAAAAATCTTTGTACTTGGTGAGATCCACCTCAACCCTGCACTTTATTTCTCCCTGTAGGAAAACATGGACCATTAAAACATGGACCATTAAAAGATGGACCATTAAAACATGGACCATTAAAACATGGACCATTAAAATATGGACCTTTAAATAACATGGACCATTAAAACATAAACCATTAAAATAAAATAATGATAAAACCAATATAAAAGAGCAATTAAACCCCAAAAAATTGTATATGATTGGATTAATACTTTTAACAAAAATTATTTTAAAATTTTTCATTCATTCTTAAAAAAGATAAGAGAATGAAGTTAATCTTTATTATTTGCACATTAAAAAATTTTTATGATCAATTTCTGTGACACCTGTTAGTCATTTAGTTTAAAGTCTGACTTATATTTCTGGATATTGTAAAATAAAATAAATTAAACATCTCGTTTACTATAAATCCTTTATACATAAGCCATAACTTAAAGTATTAATTAGGTTCAATATAATTTGCATCGCGCGACAGTCTAGCATAAACATTAACAGATCAGGAAAATATTATTAAAGTAGGTTCAATATAAAAGGCACCGCACCATGTGACAGGAAAATATTTTAAAAGTATGTTCAATATAATACACACCTCGCGACAGTTTCGCACAAGCATTTAAATGCTATATAGAGATAATCTAAAAATTCATTAATCTAATTACCGTACATTTGATCAATCTGAAATTTTGAAAGAATGCATTGTTAAGTGAGAAAAGTTTATGTGATAAATTTCAGCCCAATAGGATCACAGGAAGTGGGTCATTTTTTACTTTAGTTTTTCCACGGACGGGCAGGACCACGATAGGCAGAGAGACAAGACGTTGAAGTTAATATATGGGATTTAATAATATTTTCCGGCTGACCTGGAAAGGGAGACAATTTACTTACCTTATTCTCCATCTTAAAAGGCATAACTGCTGCTGAGCCGCAGAAAACTCCCCCAAAATTGAAAGACCCCTGAAAGCAAAAATTAACCATAAGATAAGACAAGACCATTAACATGGCACGAAAATAATTTTCAAAATGATCTGTAATTCAAAAGTAAAAAACTAAAAATTAAAAAAAATGTTTGTTGTTATTTTATAGATTATTTAATCCAACTAAAAGTCAGCATGTTCAAAAAGGGACATTACCACGTCTATGTTAACCACTGGAGACTCCACACTTCCGCCAATCCTGAGTTCTAGAGTTTTCCCCCCTTTAATGCAGATTTGAATCCTTGTGTCGAATTTGATGATAGAATCTGGGTTTAAGGACACTCGTATCTCTGTGCTGCCACCTACTGGTACGACACCATGCACAGGACTGATGGACAGACCAGGTAATGGGTTGGGATCACAAACCTGAAGAAAAATGTTTGAACATGACATCACTGGTATATAGGAGACTAGTTTGACCATCACTGGTATATAGGAGACTAGTTTGTCAATCACTGGTAAATAGGAGACTAGTTTGACCATCACTGGGATATAGGAGACTAGTTTGACCATCACTGGTATATAGGAGACTAGTTTGGCAATCACTGGGATATAGGAGACAAGTTTGGCAATCACTGGTATATAGGAGACTAGTTTGGCAATCACTGGTATATAGGAGACTAGTTTGGACATTGTTTAACATGACATCACTGGTATATAGGAGACTAGTTTGGGCATTTCAAGCACGATGTTTTAACATGACATCACTGGTATATAGGAGACTAGTTTGGAAATCACTGGTGTATAGGAGACTAGTTTGGAAATCACTGGTATATAGGAGACTAGTTTGACCATCACTGGTATATAGGAGACTAGTTTGACCATCACTGGGATATAGGAGACTAGTTTGGACATCACTGGGATATAGGAGACTAGTTTGACCATCACTGGGATATAGGAGACTAGTTTGGACATCACTGGGATAAAGGAGACTAGTTTGACCATCACTGGGATATAGGAGACTAGTTTGACCATCACTGGGATATAGGAGACTAGTTTGGACATCACTGGGATATAGGAGACTAGTTTGGACATTGTTTAACATGACATCACTGGTATATAGGAGACTAGTTTGGACATTCCTAGCACAATGTTTTAACATGAAATCACTGGGATATAGGAGACTAGTTTGGACATCACTGGGATATATTAGACTAGTTTGGACATCACTGGGATATAGGAGACTAGTTTGGAAATCACTGGGATATAGGAGACTAGTTTGACCATCACTGGTATATAGGAGACTAGTTTGGCAATCACTGGTATATAGGAGACTAGTTTGACCATCACTGGGATATAGGAGACTAGTTTGACCATCACTGGGATATAGGAGACTAGTTTGACCATCACTGGGATATAGGAGACTAGTTTGGACATCACTGGGATATAGGAGACTAGTTTGGACATCACTGGTATATAGGAGACTAGTTTGGACATCACTGGGATATAGGAGACTAGTTTGGTCATTGTTTAACATGACATCACTGGTATATAGGAGACTAGTTTGGCCATTCCTAGCACAATGTTTTAACATGACATCGCTGGTATATAGGAGACTAGTTTGGCCATTCCTAGCACAATGTTTTAACATGACTTCGCTGGTATATAGGAGACTAGTTTGGACATTGTTTAACATGACTTCGCTGGTATATAGGAGACTAGTTTGGTCATTCCTAGCACAATGTTTTAACATGACTTCACTGGTATATAGGAGACTAGTTTGGCCATTCCTAGCACAATGTTTTAACATGACTTCACTGGTATATAGGAGACTAGTTTGGCCATCACTGGTATATAGGAGACTAGTTTGGCCATTCCTAGCACAATGTTTGAACATGACATCACTGGTATATAGGAGACTAGTTTGGACATCACTGGTATATAGGAGACTAGTTTGGCCATTCCTAGCACAATGTTTGAACATGACATCACTGGTATATAGGAGACTAGTTTGGCCATTCCAAGCACAATGTTTTAACATGACATCACTGGTATATAGGAGACTAGTTTGGCCATCACTGGTATATAGGAGACTAGTTTGGACATCACTGGGATATAGGAGACTAGTTTGGACATCACTGGGATATAGGAGACTAGTTTGGTCATTGTTTAACATGACATTGCTGGTATATAGGAGACTAGTTTGGCCATTCCTAGCACAATGTTTGAACATGACATCACTGGTATATAGGAGACTAGTTTTGGCATTCCTAGCACAATGTTTGAACATGACATCACTGGTATATAGGAGACTAGTTTGGACATCACTGGTATATAGAAGACTAGTTTGGCCATTCCTAGCACAATGACACCATCATGTCTTTTAAAAGCAGAGGATCAATCACTTTTTTTAAAAAAAAGCTTTAGCCATTAGGTAAAAACTCAATAAAAATTTCAACCAGCTTTTATGTGACATTTTTAATTAAAAGGAAATAAAAGGATAAAAACAATGGCCCACTCAAATTTCGTGACTAAAAAAACTAGATCCCTGTGAGACCCAAGAGCTTCATGGCCAGACTGTACTCATTATATTAACTTTTAAATTTTTTATTATATTATGATGGCCTTATTTTGAAAGTCTATTATTAAGCCTTGAATAGATTGTAGTACAAACTGTTTGGTAAACTGACCTGGAAGTAGGCGTGGTTGGCACCTGTGTTGTGTAACAAACCCGTTGCTATGGAGGTCAAGTTTACAGGGACAGACCCAAAAGAAACTCTTTGGTCAAGGAAGTAAACATTGGACGCACCAAGCTGTAGGACATACAAGTCTCACTTAAACATGCTACTGTAGGACATACAAGTCTCACTTAAACATGCTACTGTAGGACATACAAGTCTCACTTAAACATGCTACTGTAGGACATACAAGTCTCACTTAAACATGCTATTGTCATGGTTATATATATAACATTGTATAAGTGAAGTACGCAATAATTTTCTGTATAGACGGAGTGTCTGTAATAGATGAGATATATGCATATGATGAGGAATAATAGCTAAAAAGAAAGAAACATCATTTCTTTTAACTTTCATCTGTTTAACAAAATCTGCAAATATCAACAAAATAACTAAAAATGCAGCTATACCTTTCCTTTAAGCCCTCATACTTAATTTAAAACTTGAACAACAAAACATAAGGCTAATAAAAATTAGTTTCATGTTAACAAACACTTTTCCTGTGACCTACTTACTTCTGCTTTACAAATGAGAGATCGAGACTCGCCCCCATTGACAAGAAGGGTGAAGGAGCCATCTTCAGGAGCCAGGTAGGATGCATGCCAGACAATCTCACAATCAAGGTCTGCACCTGGCTCCACGACGCCAATAGCAGGCCGAATGGAGAAAGCTGTGCCGTTCTCTCCGAGGTCGGGTGACCAGGTGAACTCAGCGGGGTAGTTCAAGGTGTTGTACAGTGTAATTACACCACGATAACCTGCCGATGGTATTACAAAATGGCAGTCACAACATACAAAGATCAACTCATCACTAAGAAAATTACAGCCAAAATTATGTAAAGCTTTGAGGTTTTTAGAAAAGAACTGATGGGTCACCTAAGTGATGGGTCATCTAAGTGATGGGTCACCTAAGTGATGGGTCATCTAAGTGATGGGTCATCTAAGTGATGGGTCATCTAAGTGATGGGTCATCTAAGTGATGATGGGTCATCTAAGTGATGGGTCATTTAAGTGATGGGTCATTTAAGTGATGGTTTATCTAAGTGATGGGTCATTTAAGTGATGGGTCATCTAAGTGATGATGGGTCATCCAAGTGATGGGTCATCTAAGTGATGATGGGTCATCTAAGTGATGGGCATCTAAATGATGGGTCATCTAAGTGATGGGTTATCTAAGTGATGATGGGTCATCCAAGTGATGATGGGTCATCTAAGTGATGGGTCATCTAAGTGATGGGTCATCTAAGTGATGATGGGTCATCTAAGTGATGATGGGTCATCTAAGTGATGATGGGTCATCTAAGTGATGGTTCATCTAAGTGATGGGTCATATAAGTGATGGGTCATCTAAGTGATGGGTCGTCTAAGTGATGGGTTGTCTAAGTGATGGGTCATTTAAGTGATGGGTCATCTAAGTGATGGGTCATCTAAGTGATGGGTCATTTAAGTGATGGGTCATCTAAGTGATGGGTCATCTAAGTGATGGGTCATTTAAGTGATGGTTCATCTAAGTGATGGGTCATTTAAGTGATGGTTCATCTAAGTGATGGTTCATCTAAGTGATGGGTCATCTAAGTGATGGGTCATCTAAGTGATGGGTCATCTAAGTGATGGGTCATCTAAGTGATGGGTCATCTAAGTGATGGGTCATTTAAGTGATGGGTCATTTAAGTGATGGGTTGTTTGTGATGGGTCATCTAAGTGATGGGTCATTTAAGTGATGGTTCATTTAAGTGATGGGTCATCTAAGTGATGGGTCATCTAAGTGATGGGTCACAGGCAATTAGCAATTACTCCATTTTGTTTTTTAAAATTAATTTTCTGCTCCCACAATATTATATTTTTATCATAGATTATTATACGTTTCCAATGTTCATTGCTGTGAATTGCTGTGACTCACCTGCTTCGGCTGGCAACCCATGATGAGCCTTCAGTACAATCTTTGTGGTCAGCTCCAGGGCCACTGGCACGACCTCCGCCTGGACCGTCACGTGATGCTTGAAGAAACCATTGACCGTGTAGAGCACAGATCTGCAAACAAGCAAGACTTTGAAGGCCTTTCACATTTATACATGCGGCTCAATTAAAAATATGTCAGCATTGTAAGCAATTTATTTCAGGTGTAACAGCTTAGTGAAATTATTTTTCTTGTTCCAGGATGTTGTTTTTGGAATAATATTTTATAATTTACTCTTTAATAAAATTTTCTCTGTAGTAAATAGAATGTAATTAGGTACATGTTATGATGTTACTTTTTTTTGTTGAAAGATTTGAAGTTAAACTTTGGATGCATCAACTCAATTAAAAGCTTAAGTAACATTAGTTAGTTAAAAATAAAAGTATGGGACATTCTGGTTGTAAAATTAACAGTTAAAGCTCAGCTGTTATAATATTTCATGATAAATCATATTTCATAAAAGAAAACTAATTTTACCTCTGAAACTTTCCTTTTGCATGTGACTCGAATATGATGGGGACAACGGCCTTGGAGTGAGGAGGTACGACCTGAGACAAGGGGCTACTCTGTCGGAGCTCTTTACAATCAATCTGTGACACGAAGCGTCATGAAATTATTTAAACTAATTTTTTGTTGTTTATCCTCAATTTAAAAATAAAATTATCAAGTTATAGTTTTTATAACTAATATAAATGTTAAAAAATCATATTCCTCAAAGATTGATTTGATTTGTTTACATGAAAGAAAAACTTATTCACCTCAGCAACTATGTGAATGTTTTGATTAAGGTTGTTGATGATGTTCAACTCCTTTTGACAAACAGATTTAACACAGACTTTTCCAAAGTCAATTGTAGGTGGACCTAAAACAAAAAACATGTGTTTTTGTATTGGTGGACAGGGAAAGTAGGTCAGATCTTAACAAAAGATTTCAAGAAGTTGCAAAAAATTGGTTTCATTTTTTTAAAAAGAATTTTAAACAAAGAAAAAAATGTATATAATAAAATTCTGCGATTTACCAATAACAATTTGGTGCAGCTGCTGAGGGGTCAGCCATCTAGAACATTCTCTCTTCTCTACATCTGTAATTGGAATGGCATTCAGTCCTTCACATACCTGAAGATCAACAATAGAGTCTGTTAAAATCTGATGTTTGGGGGGGCTTTCTTTTTTGTTTTAGTTTTTTCTTCTTCTTTTAATGTTTTGATTGATAGACTTAAATTAAAACATTTACAGCTGCTTAATACAAACATTTACAGCTACTAAATTGAAACATTTACAGCTACTAAAGTGAAACATTTACAGCTAATAAATTGAAACATTTACAGCTAATAAATTGAAACATTTACAGCTACTAAAGTGAAACATTTACAGCTACTAAAGTGAAACATTTACAGCTAATAAATTGAAACATTTACAGCTACTAAAGTGAAACATTTACAGCTACTAAAGTGAAACATTTACAGCGACTAAATTGAAACATTTACAGCTAATAGATTGAAACATTTACAGCTAATAAATTGAAACATTTACAGCTACTAAATTGAAACATTTACAGCTACTAAATTGAAACATTTACAGCTAATAAATTGAAACATTTACAGCTACTAAATTGAAATATTTACAGCTACTAAATAGAAACATTTACAGCTACTAAATAGAAACATTTACAGCTACTAAATAGAAACATTTACAGGTACTAAATAGAAACATTTACAGCGACTAAATTGAAACCCAAGCATACCGGCTTAGCAAGAACTTTTCTTTCTGTTTCTGCAAGTTCCTTTGTGCTCAAAAGCTTCCACTCTGTATTAGAGGGAACAGGGGCTAGGAAATAATTCAATCAAAACATAACTTCAAGTTGGTGAAAAAAAACATTTTAACAAAAAATGTTAGTTTGTTTATAAAAACTTTCCAGGTTAGTTCATATGATGGTATGGGGACATGTCAATACACTAAATGTTCATATGATGGTCTTGGGACATGTACAACAATCTAAATGTTCATATGATGGTCTAGGGACATGTCAATACTCTAAATGTTCATATAATGGTATGGGGACATGTACAACAAAACTAAATGTTCATATATCGGTCTGAGGACATGTACAATAAACTAAATGTTCATATAATGGTCTAGGGACATGTATAACTATTTAAATGTTCATATAATGGTCTAGGGACATGTCAATAATCTAAATGTTCATATGATGGTCTAGGGACATGTACAACAATTTAAATGTTCATATAATGGTTTAGGGACATGTACAACTATTTAAATGTTCATATAATGGTATGGGGACATGTACAACTATTTAAATGTTCATATAATGGTATGGGGACATGTACAACTATTTAAATGTTCATATAATGGTTTAGGGACATGTACAACTATTTAAATGTTCATATAATGGTATGGGGACATGTACAACAATCTAAATGCAACTGTTAATGTCAGTTCAAATAAGTCTTCTTACATTCTGACTGTGATTGTATTTCATCCTGTGTCAATTTCTTGGGGAATATCCCAGCAGCACTCTTGATGCCAATGTCAAGGTTGTTGTTTGTCTGCATAAACTCTCTAAAAAACATTGCAAACAACAACATCCAATCAGCTCTTGAAAACATTTAAATTTATAAAATAATGTTTTCACAAATCTATTTACACAAAATATATCATCTCCAATGAATCATAACCAATATATCCTATCCGTACCAATACTAGCAATTTTATATATCACATTATTAAATATATGAACTGAAAAAAAGGTTGTTCAGAAAAACTGACTTCATTCTTTTTTTGATAGCTCTCTTCTGCCCCAACTTGTGAATTTCCTTGACATAAACTGCCTGATGTTTGCGCTTTTTCTCTATTTCAAGGTCGTCATATGCATAATCAGGGTCAATGAAATTGTGTCTTTCCGAACGCGTCAACAAAGTTCTTTGAAAACATAAAAAGAAATATTTTTTGTTAGGATGTGCTCTTGTTTTCTACACTAGAAACAAATAAACTTGATTCAAGTCCTAACCAATTATAACTCTTAACGTGCCATAAGGTTTTTGGAAAACTTCCACCTCAGTACCGTAAGAATTTCCCTAATTGCGATCAACTGGTTATAAAATTTAAAAAATTGCGTAAAATCCATTTATACTATTATTGTCATACTGACATCATCTTTTAGAATAAGAATGATTATTTTATGTATCCGAAAGACCGTTTTGAGTTTAAAACTATTTTTACCTGTAGTTTAGTACTTTTATTTTAGTAATAAAGTATAGCAAAATCGCATCTTCGAAAAAAAAACGTAAAGACTACCAAAAAACTTCGCGAATCGAGCGATAACACTGGCGAGGTCGGAAGTCACAAAAACAACTGAAGAAACGCACTGAAGAGTTTTTATTTTCTGTAATTTTGTCTCTAAAGAGAGTTCTATTGAGTCGCGCATTACCACTCTTTGGTAAAAAACGGTACACCGCGGATTACCACGCTTTGGCACATTAAGAGTTAAAATTGATTCAAGTCCTAAACAAAAATGCATTTTAACCGCATGGTGTAATAATTTTTTTTAAAGAAGCAATAATCAACATGTCAATAAATATTTTCAGCTATTACATTTAGTAAAAATATTAACGCCTTTGGTTGCCGTCACTTACTTGTATCTGTCTTTACGATCAAAAGGCTGAATGCTGCGTGCTCTGTCATTTGGGAAAGCCACTTTGACATTGTCGTCTCTAGCATACTCTGCAGATTTACTTGGTCTGTTCTTTAGTCTATGAAGTTTAGTTTTGGTAGCTCCAATTACAGCCATCCTCAAGTGGTTGGAGTTTAGGTCTTTAAATTTTGTTTCAATATTCAAACCAACCTCATTGGTAATCAAAGGTGTGATACCTGTGACATAGAGAAACTGGTTGGTAATCAAAGGTGTGATACCTGTGACATAGAGAAACAGGTTGGTAATCAAAGGTGTGATTCCTGTGACATAGAGAAACTGGTTGGTAATCAAAGGTGTGATACCTGTGACATAGAGAAACTGGTTGGTAATCAAAGGTGTGATACCTGTGACATAGAGAAACAGGTTTGTAAACAAAGGTGTGATATCTGTGACATAGAGAAACTGGTTGGTAATCAAAGGTGTGATACCTGTGACATAGAGAAACAGGTTTGTAATCAAAGGTGTGATTCCTGTGACATAGAGAAACAGGTTGGTAATCAAAGGTGTGATACCTGTGACATAGAGAAACAGGTTTGTAATCAAAGGTGTGATACCTGAGACATATAGAAACTGGTTGGTAATCAAAGGTGTGATACCTGTGACATAGAGAAACAGGTTTGTAATCAAAGGTGTGATACCTGAGACATAGAAAGCAGGACAAGTTTAGGTACTGTCTCATCTCAAAAGGAGGGAGGCAAATCCCGATCTTCTGAGTTGTGCTTTTGTTAAGTTCTTGACCCAACACTGTCTTTTTCTCTCTAGATAATGTAGTGTAGGTATTATCTAATATAATACTGTTGTTTGTTTATGTGTATTAATGAAAGCATTTGCCAAAATGTTCTCTCACATGTTTGTCCATTTATTACATTTATTACTTTTGTTACAAGCATAGCACAAATTGTATGTGTATTTTATGTTCAGATATTAGTCACAATTAAAGAAGAAGGTCAAGGTCAGACACAGGTCTCTACTAAAGAGAGTTAAGTATGTTCCTTAATTATTCAATATTAATGATTTACAAAACTATTTCCAAATTTTATAAAATTCCAGAAATATTCACTAGAGAATTTTATGCAAATTAATAAAATAATTTTTTTTTAAAACTAATGTATAACTGCTAAGTATTATTTAAAAAATCATTTGATGCCCAGGAAATATAATCTAAATTTCTTTTTATAGATCATCCAATAAAATTGTAAGCCTAAAGGCACCAGACGACTTAACAGATGCTGCAGTTCTACAATGTCTAATCGTAATTTATTAAAATATTAATGTAATGTTTTAAATTTTCCAGAATGAGATTGTGCCTTGGATTCAACTTTAACTTAGGTTGAACTTTAACCTCTCAAACAACATAGAAATGTATCTTGTGCCAACCTGGGTTGAACTTTGGCTTGGGCACCACTGTGATGGGGTTGCTCTGACCCAACAGTTTGATGGGTAAAGAGAAAATAATCTGAGCTCTGGATTCTGTGGGATTGACCGGGTCAACCACTTGGCCAATCACATCCAAGAACATTTCAGGCTTGAAGGTCCCTGCCAAATTGTAAATACATAATTTGAATAATTTTCAATTTTTTAAACAAAGTCCCTAAACAAACATTTTTTATAGTTTATAGTTTATTTTTTAAAAAGAAGTTTTAATGTAAACAAACTTATATATACAAATAATTTTTTTAAAAGAATAATAAGCCATTGGCATCATTGAGAACTTACCAACTTGCTTTGGGGCAAAGGAGAAAATAACATCTTGAGTTTGTCCTGGAAAGATTTTCCCATTGGGAGGGTGAGCGCTGAAGTGAGCAATTCTTCTGAACTCAAACAAAGTCGGCAGGATCTTGGACTCATTTCTGATGGTGCACAGGATGTCTGCGTGTTCACTTACTGGGCATTCCCCAAAATCAAACTTGGCAGCGGGGGAAATGTTCAGTAGCACGGGCAGGGCGGTCCCTGTTATTGCCACCTCTAACTGTGAGCCTGTGAACACAGAAAAAATTCTTTTTTCTTCCTGTTCCATGTCATATTTGTGCATCCTCTATAACAGCAATAATTACTTTTTATCACAATGAAATCAAGGTGTGTTGGTTATACTTTTATTGAAAAATCAATAAAACCATTGATACATTTTTTTTGGATAAATTAAATATTGTTTTTATACTAAGTATGAAAATAAACATCAAAATTAAATCCTTTGAATATTTTTTAAAAACCATTTCCCATAATAAGATGTACAAAAAAAATAGTTATTTATTTATTTTTTATTAGAAAAACAATAATAATAAAACCTAGACCGACCACCATCAAATATATGACAATGGTCAGTTTAAAACTAGACCGACCACCATCAAATATATGACAATGGTCAGTTTAAAACTAGACCGACCACCATCAAAGAAATGAAAATGTCAGTTAAATACTAGACCAACCAGCATCTTTGTTGGAATCTGGACTTTGAATGAAGCCACTGCTGGAGCCTACAATCTGGAGTTTCATGAAGAGAGCAAAGTCTTTCCTGGGAGGTGGGCACACAAAATTCTTCCATCCTTGCTTTGAAGCAAACCATCTAAATGTTAGTGAAAAAAATTAAGTCTTTCAAATGTTCATATTAAGTCATGTTCATGAATTGCTTCCCCTGTAACATCATCAAATAACTCATGACCTCTTGAAAGTTGCTTTCTTAATTAAGACTACCATAGAATTGATAATAAAGTAAATATATTTTTGCCAATGTATCAGCCCGTTAGCTTAGTCAGGCTAATATGTTGTAGTCGAAATAGAGATTCTTTCTTTAAAAAAAAAAATCTCTTACATTTTTGTTTAGAATGTTAAGCAGAGATTAAAATTGATAATTTTTGTTTAAAAAATAATGAACTTTGGTTTTTTATTTTTTTTATTCATTCCTTTTTTTTTTTTGGTGTGGGGGGGGGGGGGTAAAACTTTATATTGCAGGAAATCTATTTAAACACTTAAATAGCCATTAAAAAGCTTCCACCATATACAAGTTTCCATTTTATTATTTCTTTTTTTTTTTTGAAGTTACCTGGGGCTGAACTTGAAAAATATTGGAATCTTTTGGTAAGCCTTCAGAATTCCTTGGTTAGGGATGGCTGTGATCAGAGATGTTGGAGTGTTTGTGTGGCCAGATTTGCTCTCATTAACAATCTCTTTAGCCAGGGCCAGTGTAGTTGACATGGTCAGGTCTACTCCCTGGCAAAGTTTGGTTTTTTTAAACATTTATAAAACATGCAAATATAACAGAAATTTTGAATCAATAAGAATTAATATTATTCATGATTTTGAGTAGTTTGAATCATCAGAATTTGAAAGGCAGAATTTAAATTTGAAATTTAATTAAACAAGTACAAACCAGTTCCTGTGCTATCGCATTCTCATCTAAAATGGCCACGAAGCTGACTGGCTCAGGTCCATTGTTATAGAGCAAGGCGCACTCAATCATGTCTGTGCCATAGTAAGTGTTTCCAAATCTAATACAGTCAATTTTACTGTTGTCTCCTTGAAGAGAAAGGAGCTCAAGAGCTCTCTCTGTTATACGACCAGAGATTTCCAACTTTGACGGATTTCTGCCTTCCAAGTAGATGCTAGAAGAAATATAATAAATGTTGATATCCTTGGTGTGGCAAGTTCACATCAACACATAGATTAAAAATTGAGTGCCATCATTTATTTCTTAAAATAGCCCACTTTCTTTAACAATGATTTATTTTGTTTGGACTAAAGTTATTTAATGAATAGGGTAAAAAGTTTTAAATCTTTTAGGAAAAAACATTGATTAATATCCTATTCACTTTTATCTCGATTACAAAGCTTTTTCAGTCAATATTTATGCTACTGGCTTCCCTTAAATGATATTATTTTCAGTTAATGTTACATCAATGAATGGAATTACATGACTTTAACTTACTCAGCTTCTTCTTCAAACTTTCCAGGATTTTTAGCAAGATACTCAACCTTAAAAATAGAAAATATTTTGTACTGAAATAAATATAGCTTGACCTTACCATCAATAGACCAAAACATAAACCTGCTGATCTAGTCATTTATAGTCAGTTAAGGCATATTTTACCACATGCTAATTATAAGACACAAAACACATTTTACCAGAATGTATTATTTGTTTTAAAAAATGTTATTTTAAACAATCCAGCGATTAAATAAGCGTTATAAAGAGGTGATGACTGTAAGCCAATAAAAGACATTGACCTTGATGATGGCATCACTGTGAGGTGGTACGGTCCCTCGAGCTGGAATTATAGATATTGGACTGATTCCATCATATTTAAATTCAAAGTCGCCGCTCTTTGACCCCGAGTTCCTGACTGTGATATTTTTGGCAAAAACTTTATTGTTTGCAACAATTATTCCAAAGTCTACTTGATCTTCATAATCTAGTACTGGGCGGCTGGGAAAACTAGAGAAGGAAGAAAATAAAATATTTTACAAACAATTTCCATCAATCTTGTCAATCCAAATAATTTATATTATCAGGTCTAACAATTTATGTCATAGATTATCAGGTCTAACAATTTATCTCACAGATTATCAGGTCTAACAATTTATCTCATAGATTATCAGGTCTAACAATTTATCTCATGGATTAACAGGTCTAACAATTAATCTCAAGGATTATCAGGTTTAACAATTTATGTCATAGATTATCAGGTCTAACGGGGCCACGGTGGTCGAGTGGCAAGCGCGCTCGACTGGCGTTCTGATGGTCACAATTTGAATCCATGGGAAGCCAAGGACTTGTTCCCGGGGCCTAGGGCATCCCCGAGTTCCACCCAGCTCCAAATGAGTAAAAAGCGGCGGGGTAATGCATGGAACCTTTAGCCGTGGCATGTGAATGCTGCATCACTTGCCAAAAAAAACAACAACTGCTACCTTGCAGATGGTCTTGGCTGACCAAAGGCTATGGAAGCAAATCCAGAAAATACAGCAGGCTGAAGTCGGAGACCACAGGCCAATTGGCGCAAAACTCGTGGCACGCAAAACTCAGGTCTAACAATTTATCTCATGGATTAACAGGTCTAACAATTTATCTCATGGATTAACAGGTCTAACAATTTATCTCATAGATTATCAGGTCTAACAATTTATCTCATGGATTATCAGGTCTAACAATTTATCTCATGGATTATCAGGTCTAACAATTTATCTCATAGATTATCAGGTCTAACAATTTATCTCATGGATTAACAGGTCTAACAATTTATCTCATGGATTAACAGGTCTAACAATTTATCTCATGGATTAACAGGTCTAACAATTTATCTCACAGATTAACAGGCCTAACAATTAATCTCATGGATTAACAGGTCTAACAATTTATCTCATGGATTAACAGGTCTAACAATTTATCTCATGGATTAACAGGTCAAGCAATTATCTCAAAATAAAAATATCTAAGAAGCTTTTCCAGTTTGTTCATGAATAAAAATTGATTTTAAAAAACTATTTAACTATTTTTAAATAATTATTGCAGTTGGAAAGTAATATTTTTATCTGATGAAAATGAATTTTGCCAAAATTCAAAAGCAAGTAACATAACTATATAAAAGTGTTTGGGAGAAGCAAAGAGATATTTTATTCTAAATTTTGTCTTAAATTTATCCTACTTGTTTTAGATATGTTTGCCAGAGAATTACAATATACAGCACTTACGCAAATATAGGCACTTCTAATACGTTTCCATCTACTGTAATAACAATTCTGTCCTTCTCTTCTCTTTCTAATGGTGACTCATATACAACAACAGCAGAAACAGCCAGACCTGGTGCAATGGGCTGATCTGGATTATTTACTCTTAATGAAAAACACTGTAAAAAATAAAATTATTATAATTATTGTATTAAATATTAAATTGAAATTTTTAAAAACTTCCAAGAAAATTAATCAGAAGTTCACTTAATACTAAAATAAAATATAATTCACTTACTGTGTCAAATAAGTGTTTTTTTAATGAACGATTGAAAACTTGTGAACAAAAACAAAACCAAATTTTTGACATTGTTTGAAGATATTGATACCATGAATCTAAACATATTTGTTCATCATTAATGTTCCACTAGAACTATTAACAGCAACTAAAATATGACATTTGGCATGGTGGTCGATTGGCATGCATGCTCGGCTGGTGTATCAATGGTCAGGGGTTACAATCCATGTAAAGGCAAGCATTTGTTCCTGGGGCCTAGGGTGTCCCCAAGTCCACCCAGCTCCGAATGGGTACCTAACACTAATTAGGGAAATAAGATGGCTGGGTAATACGTGGAACCCTCATAGCCGTGACCTGTAAACGCTGCATAACTTGCCAAACCGACAGGAATGTTCTGTGGTTGCAATAATCTTCTTTATAGAAGGAGCGTCTGTATAGATAAGACAGACAGATGTCATTTTTTACTATTTGCCTAAATTAATTGTAATTTACCTATCGTATATATTCGTTTCTAGAGCCCGTTCCTTCATAAGCCGACCCCCTTCTTTTTGGAAGAGATTAGTATAGAAAGTGTGTAACCCGCTCATAAGCCGACCCCAAGAGTTACCGGTATGTTTTTGTTTCTTTGATATACATTGGCAAAAGGGCGTACATTAAAATTCGTTGATAAAATCAAAATTTGTAAAATAATTTATTAAAAAATTCCCAAAAATAAATAAAATGAATAAATAAGGTAATTGCAGAATTTAAATAACATTTTATAGCTTCTGGAAGAGCAGTTGGATCTTGTAGCATGCTGACAAAAATCTTGATGATCTACAACAGGGGTCTCCAAATTACGGCCGGCAGGCCAGATGTGGCCCGTGAGGCCCTCTCGTCCAGTCCCCAGAGACCATTAAATCTTTAAAAAATATACTATTTTAACCTGTAGTTTACCATAAAACTTAGTAGTTGGGGGTTAGTTGTTGGCCCCCAAACTGCAGTTTGACAGTTAATGCACCCCTCTGGCTGAAAATTTTGGAGACCCCTGATCTACAAAAACAACACCGATATTCAATGTACATGTTGAAATCACTTATGACCCGCTCGTAAGCCGAATCCTTCAAATGTTCTCCTAGATTTTGTTTTAAAAAATTTGGTTTTAAGACCAGTATATGCACTACTTGGTAACATTATATAACTCCAGTGTTGATTACTTCTTTTATAACTACTCGATTACATTATATTATATAACTCCAGTTTTGATTATTTCTTTTATGTATATTTAATAGGACTGGTACTGATTTTAAAAGTTTTGTTCGATTAATCTGGAAAAATTTAATAGATTAATTTTGATTCATTGTATTTGTATAACGCATATATAGATCACATTAATTCGCGATTCATTATTTTGAGAAATTGGTTAAGTCGCTGTAATTCCATGTCTCCCAAATTTTTTGACAAAACACAGCAAATTCAATCTTTTATGCAAAATATAAGGAAGAAAAACCTTTTTGTTAATGTATGTACGTCTAAAGAAATAATAATAATATGAGGGAAAAGTATGTAAGTAACAAAAAATAAAAATTATTAATAATTAAATTGGAGGGGAAAAAAATAGAGAAACATTTTCTGAAATTTTAATCGAATTTTAATAGATCAAATTAATTTATGCAGCCCTTGTATTTAACCTTAGGTGTTGTTGTCTGATTCCATTTTTTGTATCTCATCTCCACCCCAATCCCTTACCATACACACCAACCAAGCCCATGATCTGAATAAAATGAAAGAAAGCTCCATGTGTAATGTATCTACCGATGACAATATTATGATTTTATCAGGGGTTATGTCAGAAAATAACATTAATAGTAATACCTGTATCAATTTGCAACAATAATGTAATAAGTTGCGCAAAATAAATGTCTTAAAAATTTTCAATGATTAATTGCAATTCTTATCAAGCCTGTTTCTTGAATGTTCGTTTTGTCAAGTAACTTGAGTAGATTTAAAGTTTTAAAGCTCATGCCTCCCTGGTGCCAGTCCTCAGTGGTTTATCTCTTATAAATATTTAACAATGCGAATAATTTTGTAATGATCAACAAAACTGATGTTTAGATGGAATTTTTAAATGTTTTAATATTAATTCAAGTTTAAGTGACCAATTAGAACAAACCAAACAATTAACACAAAAATTATCAAAACCATAATGGTTAACTATAAATTTCAAACTTTATATTTACTGGTGTGATATCAATGGGCCCATCAGACACCAACTGATACTGTCCAAATATTCAATAAATATGTATTAGATATTAATAATTTATTACCAAATAATGATAATGTCTCAAGCATTTTTTAAATAAAGCTATTTTTCTCATGGCCTAGATATATAGACTGGTTCCTCACCAACAACTTTTTTTCAACAAGAGCACTGTCTTTTAAAAATAGCATTAATACTTATAATAATTATAAGAAATTGGCTAAAGCAAAGTAAATTGGTGTGCTCAACTATTTACATTGTTGTTTTGTTATGGCAGAATGAACCGTACTGAAATGTTGTATTTTTACACTTGAAAAGGAAATAAGTTAAGTGCAATTATTTTTATCCATAAACACAATTAACGTTTTAGTTTTAGCATCTGGTTTAGGTTTAGTTGTCTATTTTTTACATTAAAAATAGTAAATAGTCAAGTAAATATCTAACTTAGTAAGTCCAACAGTTCGATGGAGATTGAACTTGACTTAGTATTTATTATAAATAATATTCCATTCATTAATTTAAAATTGTTTACAAAATTTAAATATGTAGTGTGGATAAACTAAAACTTTAAGTTAATAAGATTACATAGACTAAGGGCTAGACTAAGGTCTAAGACTAAAACGTCTAAGTCTTATACTAAGTTACTTGACTTAGTACTATTTACTAAACTAAGATTCACTAAAAGAACTAATTAAGAAGTTTAGACTTAAGACTTTAAACTGAATTTTTGTTTAGTTTAGTCTTTAGTGACTTTAGTATAGTGAAAGTGATATAAATAGTATTTATGAAAATTGTCCTATTTTGAATCAATAAATAGTTTTATCAGAAAACATGCAATATTAATATACACATAAATTTTAATCATTCCCATTCACTAACCTCTGATTTAGGTCCATAATAACGAATGCTCTTGCTTGAATTGCTGATATTTTTTACAGAAATTGGCAGCTCGAAACATGTCCTTGGTTTGGTATCAAAAAATTGAATAACAGGTGGAACTATACGCACTCCTAATATGTCACCTTCCATTCTGCTCGGTCAAATTTAAATTAATAGCCACTCGATGGAAAACATCTGAAACCGCACATCGTTAAACTGATTTTATCCTGCAACATCAGACATTTTGTTTTCAAATTGGTTGCTTGGGACTCTTTCATTGTGTTTGTAATGAGATTATTTTCGCATATTTCATTTTTTTAAAAATTTTATAAATTATAATTTTACTAATTCTGAAGATTTAAAAACCTCTCAATAGAAATACTTTTAAAATATTTTTGAATAATTATATTTTAAGGACAATAGTGTGCGTAAACAATTATTATGACTCAATTGTGTATCTAAGGAAGCCATCTTGTTGTCATGCACTCATTTTAAAAACTGCCTTGTAAATAACACTCTTCTGCAGACATGGGGGTTGACTACTACGATATACTGGGTCTTACCCGAAGTGCTACAGATGCTGAAATAAAGAAATAGTAAGGAATTAAACATTGTTTTCTTAAAAAATTGTGTGTTAAATGGGTATGTTCATCACTGGAGAAAGCTCAAAATTAACAAGAGTAAATCATGAAATAATATGAAACCTTCGGCCTTTGCCTTTAATTTACTAAATCCCTTACTTACTGAGTTTACTCTTGACTAAAGTTACTTAGAGTAGAATCTTAGAAACTATAAAGATAAAGGATAGAATTAGAAGAACATTTCTGACAGGAACTCAGGAATGAGTTTCCAGATCAAACCAGTAAAACAAACATGACAAGACTAGACTTTTTTTTCCCCCATCATCCTTTCATCCTTCCGTCTTGCAAGACGATGGTGCATCACCCTTGTGAGGTGCATTTCCTTGTGTGGCTGTGCGTATCCTTGAGTGACAGTCTTTACCACAGTTTTTGCACACAAATCCGTGCTTCCCAATGATTTGGCCTTTCTCCTATCTCTTCGGTCTCAGGGGCAGATTAAGGTGGGGGGGCTGATTGTGCTAAAGCCACGGGCCCCCAATGATTTAAGGCTAAATCAAGACCCCTAAACTTATTATATTGTATAATAAAGTGGCTGGACCGGGCCCCAGGAGGCATTGCAGCCAGAGGCCCCATGCAATCTTTATCAACCCCTGCCAACACTGTCACTATTTTATTTTTTTTAGTCTCATAACCTCTTTTTTCCAAGGTCGTAGGGGGTTTTAATGTTTCCATTAGAACATTCTTGTGCTTAATAGACACTGGTAGTGCCCATCCCTCTCCAGGTCAGCTGAGGGCTTTCTTAGCGTTAGTCATTTCTCAACATCCCATGCCCCTCAACTTCTGAGGCGAGCGCACTATTGACTTCACTACCCAGCCGCCCACTGTCACTATGGGTTAAAAGTTACATTATATAGTGAAAAATTTCATTTGGGCTAAAGGGCATTTACCAGTATAAAATATATCACTTGATAAATCTTAATATATTTTATGAAAAATAATTATTTACAATGAATTTTTTCAAACTATTTAACTTTTATTACAGCTACCGTAAGTTATCATTGAAATTTCACCCAGACAAGAATCAAGGAGATCAGAATGCTGCTGATAAATTTATGCAAGTTGCTGAAGCCTATGATGTCTTATCAGATCGTAAGTTAAGAGAATGGGAAAATTTCAAGATTTTTTAAATTTTGGAAGGAAAATAGCGTATGCTGTAATTTCTAAAAATTGGTAGGGATTTTAAAACATAAGGACCATCAAAACAGAAAATGTTGTAATTTTTAGGCTGTTGTGTATAAGTGTTTATAATTTTTAGGCTGTTGTGTTTAAGTGTTTATAATTTTTCAGCTCGTAAACGTGCAGTATACGATCAGTTTGGAGAGGAAGGGTTGAAGAATGGTGTACCAGCTGGAAGTGGGGAGGCTGGTGCATGGACTTATGGGTACACATTCCATGGAAACCCTGAAAAAGTTTTTAGAGAATTTTTTGGAGGAGACAATCCCTTCCAAGGTAAGGAATGTTGCTTCTGATTTATATGTAAATACATAATTTATTAGACAGGTACACATTTCTAAAGAGTTTAAACTAAATGATTCTTAAACAATTACACAAAAAAACTTACTGAAAGTTTTGCTAATTTTTATTTCATATTTTCAATCAAAGAATTTCATGATCGAGTGGATGGAGATTTGAGTATGGGTTTCGGAGGATTGCATGGCCGCGGGGCAAAAAAACAAGACCCCCCAATAGAGAGAGACCTGTATCTAAGTCTTGAGGAGGTTTATCATGGGTGTACCAAAAAGATGAAAATATCAAGAAGAGTGAGTATTTATTTATATTTCAATGTATTTTTAGCGCATTTTCGAGAAGTCGAATGCGCTATTGCACCCGTTTTGTCCGTCCGTCCGTCCGTCCGTCTGTCATCACCCTAGATCTCAGCATCCATAAGTCCTAGACCCATGATGTATATATGTTTTTTGTATGTCCTGACCTGCCATTTGTGCATCAACACTCAGTTACTCGATCCGTTAAAAAACCCAGTTAAAACTACCAAAAAACATTGCGAATCGAGAGATAACACTGGCGCAGGCAACGGCCGCCATTGCCGGAAGTCTTAGTATTATCAAAAGTATTAGTTTTTTTTTTGTTGACGTCATTAGAATATGTGTAAAAGTTTAGAGAGTTTTACGTCATCATTTGTGGTGACTTCAATCAAGATCTTAGCGGCCCAGGGGCAGAAATTGAAAACTTTTTCGAAACAAGCTTCAATATTCAACTACTTTCACCAAGATTGGCAACTACGATCTATCAAACAACAATTGACGGAGTATTTGGGCGATTAGCTGATTACAATTTAGAATGTTTCATTTATGAGTCCTATTTCAGTGACCACAAACCACTTGTAGTTAGATTAAAGAGAAAATAAAAAATTTCAAAATGTATAGAAATGACTTTTAAATAAAAAAAATTTCAGGTATATTCATTACACAAGAAAATTCATAAAAATATGTCTAAAATCTAAACACAATTACTGATAACTACATAATGCTGATATCTAACATAAGTACTGATACATAATACAAAAATGCGCTTACACGTCCTGAGTTCCAAAAGGGACCAGGCTTAACATGATTTTTTTGTTTTGTTTGTTTTAAACAATTACTATCCTACTTAATTATGCTCACTTTTTGTTTATTTTTGATTAATATGGATGGACATGCAACAGTTGAAAAATTCATAGTAAATAAATTGTAACATAACTGAGATGAATTAAATCTCTAGGTAATGAATGAAGATGGCCATACCTCTAGTATACGTGACAAAATTCTAACCATCACTGTAAAGAAAGGATGGAGACCTGGAACAAAGATAACATTTCCCCAGGAAGGTGACCAAGGACCTAACAATGTACCAGGTAGATATAAGAGACATAATATTCATTCTTGGCTATAATAAGGTCTTTATTTCAGTGTGATAAAATCAAATCGGAGGCATGTATAAAAAGTTTGCTGATAAAATCTTTTTATTTCAACATCAATAATAGTTTCAGTGAGAAAAAATTTCGGAGAAATCAAATATTCTAATTTTTTAAGCCTTTAAAGTTAGGTTTGATTTCTAACAAAACATACATTTTGAATTTCACTTTAAAAATTACCAAAAATAGTTCATCATTGAAAAAAATTGATTTTCTTCTCCCATGATCCATGTATTAATGATTTGGGTGTCCAGATATATATGTATTTTGTGGGCCCGTGTAGATATATATGTATCTTGTGGGCCCATGTAGATATATATGTATCTTGTGGGCCCATGTAGATATATATGTATCTTGTGGGCCCATGTAGATATATATGTACCTTGTGGACCCATGTAGATATATATGTATTATCTTGTGGGCCCATATAGAAATATATGTATCTTGTGGAGCCATGTAGATATATATGTACCTTGTGGGCCCAGATAGATATGCTAAGGGGTTTCAAAATTTCTTATTTATTATAGAACAATGGTAGCCAAACTGCAGCTCAGTTATAATTGATGACAGATACATTACAAGTATTAGTGAAAGGTTTCTAAGCCATGTTCAATGACCCATAGTGATGCAATGTGGCTCTCGGCAATTTGTATATATTTTGAAAGGGGTCTCAGTAGCTACAGGTCTGGCCACCCCTGTTATAGAGTATACAGCAATGGTTTCAAGGGCTAATAGTAGTAGCTATGAGGATAATTATTGCTGTACCTTCAATAGTACCAGCCCAGAGTTCGGAGCATGGTGCTGACACTAGAGGAGAAAGTCTGTTGCCCATCATGTGACCTTCTTGAATGATCAAATTTCCCAGACTGAGGATGTCATCTAAACACTGTCACACTCAAACTGAAGATGTCATCTAAACATTGTTACACCCAGACTGAACACTGTCACACCCTCACTGAAGATGTGACATCTAAACACTGTCACAATAACACAAAAAAACTTACTGAAAGTTTTGCTAATTTTTATTTCATATTTTCAATCAAAGAATTTCCTGATCGAGTGGATGGAGATTTGAGTATGGGTTTTGGAGGATTGCATGGCCGCGGGGCAAAAAAACAAGACCCCCCAATAGAGAGAGACCTGTATCTAAGTCTTGAGGAGGTTTATCATGGGTGTATGAAGATGTGACATCTAAACACTGTCGCACCAGGCCACTTTCTTTCCCACCGAACCAGAGTAAACTGGCTCAATCATTTCATAAAGGTGCGTTAGAGGATTTGGCTGGATAAAATTCCATCCCCCAGCTTTCCTCTCACTCAGCTAAGTTATGGAGGGTAAGCATAGGATGCAACAATCTTCTGTATAAGGGAAGTGTCTGCTATATATTTATTAGAGGTTCTGTTGTTCTTGGTCAGAACTAAATTGTCCTATTCACTGTCGTGTTGACAAAGGTCATCACAGGGTATGCAAGGAACACAAGGAACAAAAAAGCTCTAGGAACTCTAGTCGAGTGGCAGCCCGCTCAACTGGCGTACCGATGGTAACGAGTTCAAATCCATACAAAGGCAAGGATTTGTTCCTGGGGCCTTGGGCGTCCCTGAGTCACCCAGCTCCGAATGGGTACTTAACACTAGTTAGACAGCTGGGTAATGTGTGGAACCCTCATAGCCATGGCCTGTGACCGCTGCATCACTTGCCAACTGATCATCCGTCATGGTCTGTGGACGCAATTATCTTCTGCATAGAAGGAGCATCTGTATATCTAAGATAAAATAAGATAAGACTTAAAATTGTTGAAAATATTTCTCTAAAAAAATTCCTTTCTTTTACTATTTAAATATTGAATATAAGCTTCACTCTCCTATTTGTGCCAGCCGACATAGTATTTATTGTGAAAGACAAGCCCCACCCTAGATTCCGTCGAGAGGGAGCCAATCTGATCCACACAGCAAGGGTTCCTCTAGGTAGAGCTCTGACAGGCTGCACTGTAGAGATACACACACTAGATGAGAGGATTCTGCACATTCCCATCACAGACATTGTCAAGTGAGTGGCCTAAATTTAGAAAAAGTCTTCACTAATTCAACTATTTGAATAACAAAAAAATGGAAATAACTATTAAGTCAGTACTCTTGTGGAAATAACTGGTAAGTCAGTACTCTTGTGGAAATGACTAGTAAGTCACTACTCTTGTGGAAATAACTAGTAAGTCAGTACTCTTGTGGAAATAACTAGTAAGTCACTACTCTTGTGGAAATAACTGGTAAGTCAGTACTCTTGTGGAAATAACTAGTAAGTCACTACTCTTGTGGAAATAACTAGCAAGTCACTACTCTTGTGGAAATAAGTAGTTAAGTTACTACTCTTTTTGAAATAACTAGTAAGTCAGTACTCTTGTGGAAATAACTGGTAAGTCAGTACTCTTGTGGAAATAACTAGTAAGACTTGTTATTCTAATAGTTGAATTAGTGAAGACTTTATAACTAGTAAAACACTACTCTTGTGGAAATAACTAGTAAGACACTACTCTTGTTGACATAACTAGTAAGTCACTACTTTTGTGGAAATAACTAGTAAGTCACTACTCATGTTAAGCAAGTGATAATTTTTGGAATAGCTAATAATGGCTTCTTAGGTTACAGAATGTCTTTTAATAATAGCCAGGATGACAATATATTCATGATTTCCCTAAATATATTTAGTTACATTTTAAACAGAAATATTGAATTAATCAAATTTACATGGGAACATGTAAAGCTGTGTTCCTCCTATCAGTGATCATCACAGACTTGAAGATTTTATGGAACTTAGCATGAATCTATAACACTCACCATAATTTTAATATCTGCTGGATGGCAAAGATTTTTTAAACAGTTTTTTTTTTTTTTTTGCTCTTATGTAGAAAGTGGTGTTTTCTTTGCAATAACTATGACATGATGACAATCAATTCTGAAGTTTGTTAAAATGTATCAATAAATTCTTTTTGTCTTGTGCTTCAGACCGGGTTACAAGAAAGTAGTACCTGGAGAGGGCATGCCATTGGTGGTCGCCCCATGTGACAAAGGAGACCTGATCATTGAGTTTGATATCGAGTTCCCTTCATCTCTTGTACCAGAGAAGAAAGAACACGTGAAAAGAGCTCTGTTGTACTAACTGGGGATTTAAGACTGCTACAGGGTGGATTTTCATAACGTATCATAACAAGACTTCTTTGTTTGAAGATGTAGATGTTAAATAATTAACCTTCCAATATGAATTGAGCCGTTCAGGAAAAAAAGAGAGAGCACCCAAACTTACTATCATGGTTGTGGGACTTTCTTTTCCATTTAAAAAAAAATATTACATCTACTTTTCCAGGCAACTAAAGAAGTGAAAAATTGATATTCCAAACAATTAATAATTTTCTTTGCCTTAAAATTTATTTTACAGATTGCTTGCATTCTTTCTGAAACTTGTTTATTTGAATCTATTTGTAATATTTAACTACTCAAAATGTTGTGCTTTGAGCCTACATTACAAGAATGCAAGGGACATTACATTTGTTTTAAAATATTTACTAATTTGATATCAATTTATAATATCCCAAACATTCGGTAATTTACGAATTATTTGATAGTGAGAAATGTTTTATAAGTTGCAGTTGCATGGTATTTGAAAAGAATAAACCAAAAAAATTTTTAAAATAAATATGCCTGAAATTATGAACATTTTACAATTAATTTTTTTTAAAGAGTTTTTTTTAAATAATTTATTTGGATTTCTAAACGTTATGAACAGTAATTTATATACTGTACTGCGGTGTGGAAGAGAATGTTGTTTTTGTCTTCATATCACAAGGTGGTGGTGTGGTGACATCAATGGTGTATGTGTGAATGATTCAATTGATGTTGTAGCATCTGATAACTACAACTATTTACAATACAAAATTTTGAAAGTCAAATAATTATTAATCTTATTTAAAATAAATGATAATAAAGATTGTCTGATATTTTTCATTCTTTTTTACCAACTCATCCTTTGCTATTTTTTCTAAAGATTTTGTAACATTTATAATATAATATTTCACTAACTTCTCACTCTAAAATGAAGATTCTTTAAACAAAGTTGGCCAGAATACTACAGCTGACATGTTGGCCAGAATACTACAGCTGACATGTTGGCCAGAATACTACAGCTGACATGTTGGCCAGAATACTACAGTTGACATGCTGGCCGGAATACTACAGTTGACATGTTGGCCAGAATACTACAGTTGACATGTTGGCCAGAATACTACAGCTGACATGTTGGCCAGAATACTACAGTTGACACGTTGACCAGAATACTACAGTTGACATGTTGGCCAGAATACTACAGTTGACACGTTGGCCAGAATACTAAAGTTTGGCTTAGCTGGTTTGATCAACAAAGTAATATTTTAGTTGCGTGCTGGCTGATGAGGCTCAGCGTGCTGACTGTGCATGCGTGCCATAGGTTCGCCATCACTGGTATGTAATATGTAAGCCTGACATGATGTCACAAAATGACATGTCAGCATAAAGCCTTTGTCAGCTTACAAAAACAGACCAAAAACGTATACAGCAAAGTAAAATAAAACTTAGCTGTGGTTTTGTGACAAAAAATCCAACAACCAGAAAGAGCAGTTTTATGACAATAAAATCCAACAACCAAAAAGAGCAGTTTTATAACTTAACAGCATTGACCAGACAGAAATATGGGGTTCAGCTCAGTGATACATTAATATAGCAGTATGCCCTTAGATGTAATGCAATGGGGTTTAAGAGAGATGAAGTTGTGAAATACACAATCGCAGTTTATCTTTATATTATTTTTTTTCAGAACATATTTCAGAGGGTGAACATATTTCTTGGGGAAAAAATAATAAAAATATATAATTTATTATAAATCGTTTAATTTATTAAAAATTCATTTTTTTATCTAAGAAAAAATCATGCATGTAATTCTTGAATTCTTGTAGTTGTAGTAATCTACATAAAAAGTAACCACATCAGAGCATTAAGACATAAAACTTAAGTCACATAATCTGAAAAAAACTTTTAAAAAAAAATTATTGTTAACTAACATTTAATTTATTTTAAAAATTAAAACCTAACATACCATTCTAAATAGATGTGAAAACTCTGCAAACAAGTGAACTAATTTAAACTGAGTAAGTAAATACCAATGGTAGATCCACTCATTTCAATGTTAAATACCTAATCTGCTATAGATGCTCCTTCTATACACAATGTTAAATACCTATCTACTTCCTGTAAAATAGCATCAACATTTTAAAATAATTTATTTATTTATTATTTCTCTTAAGTTTAAGCCTTGTTTTGAAAAGTATAGCTGAAAAGTATGTGAAATTTAAAGAAAAGGTCCGACCAAAAAAATTGCATATCAAATGGTAGAATTTCATTCCAAACATATATCAATAATTATGTAACATTTTTTTTCTTGCACATTTTTGTTCATTCTCATTCATACAATTCATCTGTTAAATAATTCACTCTGGTTCTTGCTATACATCACAGACGTTATCTGCAAACCAAATTGCCTGTGAATATATACAAGTTAAAAAGGATTTTTCTTTGGAGATTATTTAAGAAAGGCATAAGAAAATGTTTACAAATTTCATTCTAAATTAAACTAAACTTTTAGGTGTTATGGTTAAGTAGATCATAGAATAAATAATATTTAGCATATTAAACAAAGGAAAGATAATTCATGTTTATCTCAATCTTCTAATTTTACTGCGTGCAAAAAGTAACAAGCAGTCCCTTGACCTCCAAAAAGACTTTCAACAAGAAGCAAAAAAAGATTGTTTGAAGCAAATCTATTGGCCCTATCAATAACAGCCTGCTGACAATTAAACACTAGTAGACATAAGTAAAAGCCAAGAGACAAGAAGTCCTGTTCTAATACACTAATGTTTCATTCTGTGCTTTGAAACATAAGATTTTTTTTTAAAGTTTTGTCACAGAAATCTTGTCAAATGTTAGAATCTCCACAAATTAAGATAGTTTGAAAAAGCGAACAATGCTGATTATATTTTTACCTTTTATATCTTGAATCCTAAGTCTCTCATACACTGTTTATGTTTCTCTATTAAATCACCACAATTCTCCTCTCCCCTTTCTATGACACTGAATTTTTTTTTTTTATATAAATATAATAGCAAAATAATAATAGAAATACCTTTTTAATTAAAAGAAATATTTAAAATTATCATTCAATTTCAAATCAAACAAATTTGTAAAACCATTCAATATTAATATTAGCTTATAATTTTATCTGTTTTGAATAGAAAGTATCCCTAGAAGTAAAGTATGTATTTTAGTTGTTTTTAATATCTAGAGTTTAAGAAGATCCATTATTTGGAAGTTACGTCATTAACTAAGACATTCAAATCAGAACTTACCACTGATCTCGTGCCTTTTTAGTTTCTGGGCATGCACAACACGCTTTACACTTGGGTTTCTCACCAGTATTTTGTTGTTCACCAGATATCGATGGGTTTTCAGCAGGCATTGTGTTGATTTAGTTTATCTGTAAAAAGGCAATTAAAATATTTTTATTGTTAAGAGAAAATACAACAAAAGCAGTGAACAAAATGGGGTTAAGACTGCAATCAGGCTTATAAATTAGTAAATGGAAAACAGATAAAGAGGGTATGAGTTAGCCTGAGAGGACGTAACAAAACAGCGAACGTTTAGGCAAAGAGCCTTCCTCAACGAACAAACAATACACAAATAAAACGAATAAAAAGAAATTAAAACTTAGCTGCGGCGAAGTGGCTTTCATTGACTTTTCGGACTTCACCGCAGTTTAGTTTTTATTTTATTTTTCATTTCTTTTGATACGTTTTATTTGAGTTTTGTTTGTTTGTTGAGGAATGCTCCTTGCTGAAACGTTCGCTGTTTTGTTATGTTCTGTCAGGCTAACTCATACCCTGTTAGTCTTTATTTTAATGCAAATATTTCAACTTTAGGGATAAATGTTACTTTTTTTTTAATTTTTGAAAATGACTTAAATTTTTACTTTTTTCAGAACCCTTGCACTTTTCAAACTATACATTTATTTTAATAATTGATGTTATGGGTAAAAATATTCAATGTACAACATGCAGAAATCACTTTTGACACGCTCTTAAGCCGACCCTAACTTTAGCCCCTAGATTTTTTCAAAAAAAGTTTGGCTTTAGAACAAGTTTATGCGGCAATTATCTTGTATCCTGGTTCATTGGATTTTTGTTTGTGTTTTTTTGAAAAGTTGCTAATTTTGTGTCTGGCCTTCCTTTTTATTTTCCTAAAAACTGATGCAAATCCATTTTCATGTCAATAAATTTTAATGATTAAATTATTTTGTACCCTTGAAAAAATTGAGTTTGTTCTCTAAATAATTTTGGTTGAAATGATAGTGAGTTGAGTAAGTGGGTATATACTAAGTAAAAGAATTTTACAGATATAGCCTTTCAAAAACAGCACTTTTCAGGAAGGCGAAAAAAAAATGAAAAAACCTGATCAATGATTTTCAAATATCATAATAACTCATAACGTTTGTCATTTCAATTAAATATACGAAGTGTCTACTGCTACGACAAAGTAACGGCAGACAACCCAGGGGGATGTGGCTGGTGCTACGACATGTCGTAACGCCAGCAACATCCCCCCCGGATCATCTGCTGTTACGACATTGTCGTAAACAATTGTTGCATTTCAATTATGCTAATACTAATACTTGAAAACTAAACTATAGTTCTCATAATAAAATATCATGATTACTAAGTAAGCCTATTATTGAATTTTAAAGGTTAAAAAAAAAAATTTAGATTCATCCATTAAATGAAAAACACTTATAAATTTAAAATATTGAATTTGTTCAACAGCTTTGCAATACGAATGGATAGTCGGGTCATATTGTAAATGATATGACACTATTGATAAAGGGATCGAATCCCTCTGCCGTCAAGCTTTGTTTTTTTTTTAATTTCATTTATTTATTTTTTTTTTAAATCACAACGAGTGTGCTGATAATTTTTTTTATTATTCTGAAAAGCAGATACATTGATTAAATCTTAGGGGTCTACCGATATTCATTTTTGCCAAAACGAAGTTTTTGATACTTATAAATAATTATACTGATATGTTTACAACATCTAGATGACATATGAGTAATTATGACTCACAACAAACTTCGGCTTTGACTTAAAATAATAATTGTTAATTTTTACCAATGGTTAAATTTTGCACATGGCCAACCTTTATGAATGAAACAATGATCAACGAGAACAAAGCAATACTAATACTAATACTAATACGCAAATAGTAGTAATAGTCATAGAATCAAAATGAAGTTGAAGGATGAATGGAATGGTTTCCAGTGACAAGTCTGCTCACTGTACATTTTATTATTCCACACGAAACAAATTATTTTACATTCTTGCAGATTGTGCGCGAATCGTTTCTTGAGGATTTTCATTTACGGCTTTACTTTAGGGTATGCTAAATTTTAATACTCTGCATCACTTACACAAGTATAGTATAGTATAGTATAGCAAAATCGGCCGACATATTTATAATCGGTAGACCAATATTAAATTTAAATCTATTTAAATAATTTATTTAAATTAATTTAGATTTTAGAATTAACACACACAAATAATCCCGGATCTATTAATGTCGTATTATAATATAAATGCGTATACAATATAAAGAAGAGTTTGTTAAGATATTATTGCAACTTAATTCTATCCAAGTGGCTACTGCAAAGAGTGATGTATGTCGTAACGCTAGCAACATCCCGCCGGATCGTCAGCTGTTACGACATGTCGTAATACTAGTTTCCTCAATAGCACTACGACATGTCGTAACGCTAGCCACATCCTTAAATATAAACAAGAGTGGTGTCCATATGCCATATAACAGATTTTTAGACTTATTAATACTTTAAAATGAAAGATTAAAAAAGCTGTGGGACTATTTTGAAATTTCAGTTTGTGGTACCTAGACCAAATACAAGTTACAAAATAAATTCAAATACTAATACGGTAAAAGTGTAGTATGTCGATGGTGATGTCACGGTCATGGCGGCCTTCTCTGTTGTTATAGCACGTCCTTTAAAAAGCTTTAAAATTAAAATTCTATAGCTATACCTAACCCAAACCCTAAAACCTTCCATTTTTTATAATCCTTTTAGAATTTATAGAACTTTCTTTTCCAGCAACCGGTAGCGTCGTGACGTCACGGTCAGGGTACTACACTTTAGCCACTAATACAATAAAAATAAAATTATAATATTAATAAAAATTTGGTAAATTATTGTTTAGCAGATCCGGCCGCCATCTTTGTTTATATTCAAACTTCTGAAGCACTACGACTAAACCTAACCCTAAATTCTTTATTATTATTACCTTCTATTTTGGAAACATTCACTTATAAAAATGTTAAAACTTAACTAATTTCTCTTAAATTGGGCGGTGTATAGAGTTTCCGACCTAGCAATTTTACCGTCCTCGACGCGGCCACCATCTTGGATCCGTACAACGATAATTAGCCAAAAATTTTACTATTACTAACTTTGTAAGTTTAATAAACTTAACTAACTACTAACTTAACTAACTAGGGCTAAAACCTATATCTCCGACCGGAGCGTCGCGTCTCTTCCGATATTTTAGGGTTTGGGTTAGGTTTAGCTTTAGAATTTCGAAAAATTGATGATTTTTAGGGTTTGGGTTAGGTATAGCTTTAGAATTTCTGATAATTGAAGATTTTAGGGTTTGGATGGCCGCCGATAAGGTCGGCCCGGTCGGAGATATAGGTTTTAACCCTAACTAGTAGTACTAGTACAAATAGTAGCCTACAATCAATTAAAATAATTTGTTTTTAAAAAATCAAGTTTATTTGACACAACTTAATGACTTAAAAGACATAATAACTCATAAGAACATAAGAAGTATAGAAAACCTCTTGTATAAACTATTTTCAAAATGATAAAATTTTTATATTACCTTTTTTAATTAATGACGAAATTTGTTCTCGTCAATGTCAAGTTCTTGCCGATTGTTGAATCAACAAAACGTTATCTAATGTACTTGCGATGAGAGTTATCTTTGCTTTGCTAGGGAGCATTATTTTTTAAATTATTATAGTTCAAAATATTTTATTAAAATAACTCTTTAAGTAAAAATAAAACAATTACTTGATATTTTTCTTATTTATAATATACTTATTTAATAATATGAGGTATTTAACTCTAAAAAGCAAGTAAACAGTACAGGATAAAATTAATTTTAATGACTTGTCTTATTACTCATTCCTGTATCAGGAAGTATCGAACTGATGTTTACATTGCTGTTTATAAACAATTTATTAAACCCCGCGAATTAGCAATTATCGATCTGTATTTGTTGGTAAGAGCATTGTTGCATTATTCAATTGTTACTAAGGTTAATTTGTATGAAGATTCGAAGCCATAAGTGAATGATCCAAAGCCAAAGGATTGATTAGGCAGAATCAGAAATATAATAATGTGAAAGTGAAATAAAAAATAGTTAAAATCAATTTCAATTACTATTACTATTAAATACTATTAATATTAATAAATAATATTTAATAATAGGATGTTGCTAGGCAGGAAACTGCTGCTACAAAAGACATGTCGTAACAGCAGATGATTTGACAGGATGTTGCTAGCGTTACGACATGACTGTATAGCAGCAGACTATTCGACGGTGTGTTCCTAGCGTTACGACATATTTCACATATGCCACTTCTGCTACGACTAGTCTTAGTCACTCTTAGCAGTAGAGTAGACATTTGGAAGGAACTAAGTCGCTATAATACCTTAACAAACTCTTCTTTATATATTTTATACGCATTATAATACGACATTAATAGACCTCGGCTTATTTATGTGTGTATTAATATTAAAATCTAAATTAATTTAAATAGATTTAGTATACCGATTATAGTGGCCAATTTTGCTATTCTTGTGTAAGTGATGCTGATGCCAAGTATTAAAATTTAGTTTACCGTAAATGAAAAGCCCTTGACTCTAGATAGCTAAGATTTGCATACAATCGCAAGAATCTAAAACAATTCGTTTCGTGTCGAATAATAAAATGTACCATGTGAGGACTTGTCATTGGAAAACATTCCATTCATCCTTTGTTCTTGTTGTTTCATTCATAAAAGCTGGCTGTGTGCAAAATTCATTTAACTTTTGGTTAAAATTAACAATTGCAAGTCAAAGCTGAAGGTTTAAATGGAGTTACTAATTATTTTGTACATTTTTAAAAAAGACAGTTCATTTTGTCGTGAGTCATATTACTTAATGATTAATGTCTACTCTATGTAGGCAATGTAGGTCATGATTTGGATGCTGTAAACATATCAGTTATATCAGTATCAGAAACTTCGTTTTGCCAAAAAAATATCGGTAATACTGACAAAAATGCATATCGGATATCGGTAGACCAGATATAAATTGGAAAAAATATACAATCGATAGCCACCAAAATAATAAAGAAATTAATGAACATTTCTTAGACACAATAAACAACATGAACCTAGAACAGATAGTAAAAAAAGCAACTAGGAAAAACAAAATACTAGATTTATTCCTAACAAACAGACCAGGATTAGTAGTAGACTGCACAATAATTCCTGGGCTGTCTGACCATGATATTGTCAGGGTAACCAACACAATAAAAACTAAAATAAATAAGATGCCTAGAAGAACAATATATCTTTGGAATAAATGCAACTTAATAAAATTACACCAATCAGCTTCTAATTTCCAACAAAATTTCCTAAGTAAATTCAGCATAGTTAGCCCTGTAGAAGAAATATGGAAGGAAATAAAAACAAATCTAAAAACCATAATGGATCAGAATGTTCCAACAAAAACAACTTCAAATAGAATTAATAAATGCTGGTTCAATTTTAAACTTAAAAAGTATTGCAAACTAAAGGAGAATTTATTTAAGAAATTTAAGGCTACCAATTTAGAAAGGATACACAAAAAATACTTAAAAATTAAACACCTCACACAGAAACTTAGCCGTAACCTCCAAAATAATTATATAAACAGTGTGATAACTAAAGATAACAATAAAAACTTATGGTCCTTTATCAAATCCAAAAAAATGGAGCCTTCAGGTATAGCCACACTAAAAGACTCAAATAATAAAACCTATAGTGATAATGAAAATAAAGCTAATATCCTTAACAAATATTTTGCATCATCATTTTCTGCCTCAGGCGACAAGGAAATTTCAATAAATTTAAATAAATTGGAAGAAATAGGTAACATAACTGTAGATGAGATAGGTATACATTCACTCCTAAAAAACTTAAAAATAAACAAAGCTACTGGCCCAGATGAATTACCTGCCAGGTTATTAAAAGAATTAAGCAATGAACTGTCCCCAATCCTTGTAGTTCTTTTTCAAGCCTCTCTAAACCAGGGTAAAGTGCCCGAGGATTGGAAATTAGCCTATGTAACGCCGCTCTTTAAGAAAGGTGATAAGTCAGACCCTGGTAATTACAGACCTGTATCACTTACTAGTATCACATGTAAATTACTGGAACACATAATATATAGCAGAATAGTTAACCACCTTGACAAATATAATGCCCTATGCCCACACCAACATGGCTTTAGAAAGAACAGATCATGTGAAACACAATTGATAGGCCTAATAGATGATCTATCAAAAGGCTTAGATAATAATGATCAAATAGATACAATATTACTAGACTTCTCAAAAGCATTCGACAAAGTTCACCACCTTAGTTTACTCAAAAAACTTAAATACTTTGGAATCTCAGGTCCCTTACATCACTGGATCCAAGATTTCCTATTGGGTAGGGAGCAAACTGTAATAATTAATGGTTCTAAATCTACACCAATAAAGGTTAACTCAGGAGTTCCACAAGGAACTGTCCTAGGTCCCTTACTATTTTTAATTTATATAAATGACTTACCCAACAATATCTCAACAGGAACTAAAGTTAGGTTATTTGCTGATGATTGTATAATCTATAGAACAATCAAGTCAGAACAAGATAGCAAAATTTTACAAAAAGACTTAGATGAATTAATAAAATGGGAAACTAACTGGAGTATGTCCTTCCACCCAGAAAAATGTCAACTGCTAAGAGTAACAAAGAAAAAGAAACAAATAAATTCAAAATATTTCATTCATGGAAAAGAACTAACCCAAACTAAAGATGCGAAATACTTAGGAGTCATAATAAATGAGAAACTATCTTGGAATCCCCATGTCAATGAAGTTATTAAAAAATCAAACAAAACCTTAGGCTTTATAAAAAGAAACTTTTACAAATGTAACAAAGATATAAAACTAAAATGCTATCTCACCCTGGTGAGACCTATACTAGAATATGCATCTTCAGTATGGGACCCATCCACCAAAGAAAATATTGATAAGTTAGAACAAATACAAAAAAGAGCTGCCAGATTCATTACTGGAGAATATTCAAAACTGACAAGAGTAACACCATTAGTTAAATCATTAAACCTTGAAACACTAGAGGATAGAAGAACCAAGAGTAAATTAGTAATTATACATAAGGCAATTAATTCTAATTTAGAAATACAACACAAAGATAACCTAATACAACCCTCAAATAGACATAAAGACAAAAACACCTTTCTTATTCCATATGCAAGAACAAACACATACAAGTTTTCTTTCTTTCCGTCCGGTATTCGGGCGTGGAATGGGTTGCCTGAAGAAACCAGGAAAGCCACCACTTTATCATCTTTTAAAACTCTAGTAAGAATACAGGACTAAACACAAACCATAGAAATACGTAGGACGCAATAATCTTCTGTACAGAAGGAGCGTCTGTAACATATAAGATAAGATAAGACCCCTAAGATTTAATCAACGTATCTGCTTTTCAGAAAAGAATAACAAAAATTAGAGTCACCAGCGCATTCATTGAAAAAAAAAACAAACCTTTTTTAAAACTGAACGGAAGCGGGATTTGAACCCACTACAGGTTATGCCATCAAGCACATACAACTATCACTTCGCCTAGCATAGCTCATGTCAGATGATGATTTAAAAAATTTATAATGGTTGTCATTAAGTTTACACCAATCAAGTTTTTATTTTACCTTTAAAATTCATTAATCAGCTTACATAGTAATCATGAAATTTGATACTGAGAAATATTGTTTAGTATTAAAGTATTTTTATTAGCAGAATTGCCATAATTAAAATACAGCATATATTACGACAGAGTTATGACATGTTGTAGCTCTAGCAAAGTTTTGCCGAGTTGGCTGCCGTTACTTTGTTGTAGCAGCAGACACTGCGTTAATAATAATAATGGTTATTGTAGGTAATCCTGCAGTTTAACACGTATATTATTTCACAGCGAAATTTAATTTTCTCGTGAGAACTTACATTTTTAATTATTAAATGTATTATTATATGTTTTATTTTAGCTATGACATCGCTTATTTGTAATTGTACGTCTTCTTAATTTCTAAAGTATTTTTTCGGCTCTATGAATATGATACCATAACCTGCGCTTTAGAACTTGTATGGGTAAAATTAAAATTACTAAAAATGACACATTATGCATGTCACTTGTAGTTGTAGGAACAACGCACATTTTGAAATTTAGGCTTAAGCTTAAGTTCTTAACTATTTGAACGTGCTGCAGTTGTAAGTTCCCAATTCCAATCAAATCAGTTGTCATCATTGGATAAAAGCAATACACACGTATGTAAATGAAATCATTTATTAAACTAAAGTCAGTAAATTAAACTGTTATTTGCCTTCTTTGATTTAGTAATTGTAATTAAGCCTTTCTTTAATGACTTAGTAAATTTATTATTAGTCCGTAGTCAGTGAAAAAATTTGTCACAATTTGTGTTTAAAGTCAGTGTCCAGTTTTGTTTAAGATTTAAGATAGTTATGAATTGGGGGAAGGGGGTAAAAAATGTAATTTTTGGATCCTCTTATGTGAAACCTTATCTTCTTATGTGTCTTATTATAATGAGTCAATTTATTTAGTTTGTAATAAAGCAGGGAGTGGGCTGTGGAGGAATAAGAAAGTGTGTAATTTTAGTAAGTAAACTGCAGGATTTTCCAACCCTGTTTGAAAGATGCCATCACCTTCAAAATGTTTTTGTGAGCACTCAACTAGCTTAGTCTAAGATTTACAAATCTCATACATTGATTTATATATTATACTTGGATTTAGAGGGTTTTTTGTTTTTGGTGCTGTGTTCTCTTAATTACATTTTATTATAATTTATAAAGGTAGAGAAATTAAAATGCTTATATCAAAAATGAGGCCCCAAAAAATCACTATAACTGAACACAGTCAATTATTTAAAATGTAAACATATATTATAAGTTTTCGTTTAAATGTATTTAGTTTGCATGATGGTACAGGAAACAAATGTCAAATAACTTTAATTCTTTTGATGCCTTTGATAAAGTTTTGCGAAAGATCAATCTTAAATAACACACTTTCATATGATCTTTACCAAAGAAGTCATATGGCAGTGGGTTCAAATGGAGAGTGAATGTTTTAACCCCTGATTACAAAAGTGTACTTAGTTGTAGACATTAGTTTGAAATGTCCTATGAAAAAAACATGCATAGCTTAGTCCCATTGTAGTCACTATAATAACACCACTAATGTACTAAAAAAAATCGGCACTTACACAACTGAATAGTTTTGACAGCAATAGGAAACTGACTTTTAGACTGCCTCAGTTAAAAGATTGGCAAAAACTGGTGTAGATCACTTTTGAAAATTAATTATCAAACAAGAGAGAAGAAGGTAATTAATTGATCTCGTATTCATACATTTGGAACAGCAATCTAAAAATGAGCAGAGCGGACCATCTACCCCTTCCACAGTCAGACGATGCTGCACCTGATTTTGATCTTCCTGCCGAGCCAGAGCAGGTTTCTGTTTCCCTGATTGGATCGGGCCCAAGTAGAGGGGATCGTAAGAATGGATATTCAACATACAGTGACCCTGACTTTGAAAATAACTCAGAGAATCCCTACAAGGACACAACAGAAAGCGATATTAACCTACGTCACATTCCCATCGGAGATCTGGTTCCTAGGCCATGGAAGACATTTGAGCAGGTCATGATAGCCTCCTACGTCAGCATTATCTTCTGCATTATCACCGGGCTTCTTGCTGTGAGATATGCCAGGCGGGGCAAGCGGCACCAGTCCAAAGGACTGATGGGAATGGCGCAGAGAGATTTAAAGTTAGCAGTTTGGTGCATTTATGCTAGTGTTGCCCTTGGGCTTCTCATTTTTTTAATCATCATTCCCATCGCTGCATCTGTCTAGTGGCTTGTTCTGTTCTCATGTCTTTTTCCTACTGCCCTTCAAATTGATTTATTGGGTGAGTCCATTATTTTTTTTTATTAAAGTAATTAATAACCTTGGCTGCTAAAAAACATGAATTATAAGAGATTATTGTATAAAGGTTAATGGAATAACTTTTTAAAAAATCATGTTATGTTAGTGACTGGATCATTGTATTTATTAAGCATTTTGCCATTGTGACTATTTTATAACTAAGATCATTCTCTATTTAGAAATCTGAAATCTATTAATAGAGTGTATAAGAGTTCATTTCAATAAAATGGTTGTGCCTTACAATGTTCTCCAATTTACCTCTGTTTATAGACATCTCATTGCTCAACAGATTATAGTAATCATTAAATGAGAGAATATTTTTACAAGCAATGTGCAAAAGGCTCTTGTCTCAGAAAAGTTTATTTTTACTGTCACCCTTTTACCCCCATATATTTCTTAGAGCATATTTATGGCATAACTTTATTAATAAACTATATAAAATTTATCTTTAGGAAAGTTATTTGTCTCCAAATTATAATCAATATATTGTTGTAATGAAATAATAGAAGCATAGTATTATTCCCAGTTTTTTTTTTTATTTAAGTTATTATATCTGCTCCCATTTTATAACAAAAAATTTCCTAAAAGTTGAATGAGAGTTGTAAATATGCTGAAAATCTGTTCTAGTTCATAATTGATTACCTATCTTGTGTTGGTAAATGGATGCATTGTTATTTAAACATACGTTTCTACAATTATTAGTGTTTATTTTTACATTGTGTTTATATGTTTCTTAAAAATGTATTTTATTTCATTTCATGAATTACTGTCTCATTTAAGATTTTTTAACAAAATTAATCTAAGTCTTGGTTGTATTTTATTTAAAAGTAATTCAGCTTACCATCTGTGCTTATAAGAATGAAATAGAAATGTCTTTAATATGCTAGTGAACATTTTTTAAAATATACTTTTGTTTGCTGAATTTCTATTTTTTATAAATTAAGCCAATTATCGAAACAATTACTGTTTCTTTAGAACTTTAATAAATATCCTAGCTGTGATTGACAGTATTTGATTTTTAACAATAATATATTAAAAAATATATCAACACAAAATCTGTACCCCTGTACCCAATCCCATTCACCTCTCATGAATTAAATTTCTAAAAGAATTTTCTTCTCAATGTTGTTTTCTATGTAATGTAATATCCAAGCAATCATTTACAGAAATTGATTTATTCCTTTCCCTGTGAGTTTCCTATACCTCCACATTCATCATCATCAGTGGTGCTACAGCCCATGTAGGGCCCTGGCCCGCTCCACATTAGTCTCTTGTAACTTTGTCTTCTTTTAACTTGCAATACTGTATTAACATATGGAATTAACGTGTATCTTGTTTCATTTTGAAGTCTTATCTCTTATCAGAGATAAATGACAGCAACAATGTTATGAAGTCACATAATCTGTAGTTATAAGCATGATTTGTCTCTATAAAACTTATGGTTCACAGAGATATTTATTCTTGTATGTTTAGCAATGAACACAACATGTCAATATAATATTGACATTCCCAGCAAATAAGACTCAACAAAAAAAATTTCCTGGTATGACCTCACTCAGTGACCTCAGTCAGTGACCTCAGTCAGTGACCTCAGTCAGTGACCTCACTCAGTGACCTCACTCAGTGACCTCAGTCAGTGACCTCACTCAGTGACCTCAGTCAGTGACTTCCATTTCATGGAGGTGGATTGACTAGCACCCTCTAGCAGTGTTTCCTTTTTTAGTTAATTCTATGTGTATAATATTGTGTACCAATGTTTCCTTTCTTTAATTCTATGTGTATAATATTGTGTACCAATGTTTCCTTTCTTTAATTATATGTGTATAATATTGTGTACCAATGTTTCCTTTCTTTAATTCTATGTGTATAATATTGTGTAAAAATGTTTCCTTTCTTTAATTCTATGTGTATAATATTGTGTACCAGTGTTTCCTTGATTCGTTAATTCTATGTGTATAATATTGTGTACCAGTGTTTCCTTGATTCGTTAATTCTATGTGCATAATATTGTGTACCAGTGTTTCCTTGCTTCGTTAATTCTATGTGTATAATATTGTGTACTAGTGTTTCCTTGCTTCGTTAATTCTATGTGTATAATATTGTCAAATTGTGTACCCATGTTTCCTTTCTCACTACGTATCGTTACGAGTGTCAATGTTTTCTCTCTTTATATTATATGTTGTACGCATTGGTAGCAATGTTTCCTCAGTGTACACATTTGTATGTGAACCAGTGTTTCCTTTCCTATCACTATAAATGTTGTTAAGAGTTCCAGTTTCATAGTTCCTGCATGGTGTGTTAGCCAAGAAATAGGTGTGTGAGGAGAGTAACTAAAACATTGTTAGCTGATAACCAATGGTACTGAAGGTTAAATAGCCTGATAACCAATGGTACTGAAGGTTAAATAGCCTGATAACCAATGGTACTGGAGGTTAAATAGCCTGATAACCAATGGTACTGAAGGTTAAATAGCCTGATAACCAATGGTACTGAAGGTTAAATAGCCTGATAACAAATGGTACTGAAGGTTAAATAGCCTTCATAGTTTGATGATCACTGTCAGCTGGCCATGATTCCGCCACATATATCGGTTCTTTTTTTTTTTTAAAATGGCACCTAAATGTAACCTAAATGTGTTGTTTTTTAAAATTCTCATACCCTATTTTAAGAGACCAATATAATATTCCATGTTTGTTAAAAAATGCCATACCAATATTGTATTGTAAAAGCCAGTTAGCATTCCACTTGTTGCTGCTTTTTAAAAATATTTTTTTCTCTACTAAGTGTTGGTGCAGGTTATTATCCATCATTAACTTAGTGTCTATTTAAAATGTGTTATTCCATATTTATTACTTTAGCTTCCTTGTACATATCATCTTTGTATTTAATAATAATTTGTAATCACTGGCTAGTACCAATAACATGGACATGGATATATCAAGAAAAACAAGCATTCATTGATCTATTTCCGTAAGTTGTTAAAGAAGTTGTTTAGTTAAACATTATTTAACATTCTTAGACAGAAATATTTTAACCTTGTCTTCCAAAAAAAAAATAATTTCATATTAGAGTAAAAAATTGTTTGGATTTTTTTCATTTCATTTTTTTTGTTATATCATTAGAGGGAATCAGGAAAGGTAAAGTATCTCAAATGTTTTAAAATATCCTAGGATTCAAAACAAAGCTTTTTAAAGTCATTTCAGTTCTTTTTTTATTGTAAGTACCTTATAAGCTGGTGGATTATTCATTTATCCCTCTGTAAGTTGTATTTAAAGCCATCATTTGTGAGGTGTATAAATAAGTAATGTTATGATTGAATTTTAGAAATTTAAAGTGTCTGCTATATTTTTTTATTTAAAACCATCAATTGTTAATCTCATATGACTACAAAGGAAATAACAGTAATCTATCATCCGCTCTTTCAGCTGTGGAAACTGAAATTAAGTAAATTTGAAGATCTTCTGTATGGTTTGGCATACAATTTTCAAGAACAAAATATAAGGAACTCTTTTCTGTAGCATAGTTTTTTACTGTTGTTTTCCATAAACAAAGCAAGAATATGTTTTTCTATACAAAATTCTGAGTCTTCTTATTAAAAAAAACAACTAAATTTAACTGAAAATTGTGATGTAACTTAAATTAATATTTTCAATTAAATTTACAAATAAACTTTGTGTTGATATAAACTTGTGATTTATTTTTTTAAATATTTCTTGTGCATCAATATAACCATTTTATTTGGATTTGAATTTATAATTTATATTAACCTGAAGTACAATGTTAAAGAAGTTATATTTTGTTTGTTTATATGCAATATTAAAAAGGTTGATGTGGGGCCAAACACAATATGATTGTCTTTTTTTTCTATTTATTTGTGAGATCAAATGTACTATTTAAAAATTACCGTTTTAAAAAAAAGGTAAAGTAAAATTTTAAAAATACAATTATGTAGAATTACTGTGCTGTAGTTTTAACTTAGATAAATTAATAACTTTTCTAGTCATACAAGCTTCTTTGTTGTGATTTTTATGTCTTTAATTAAATAGCAAATAGTTTTGCTGGTGTAAATATCTCAACTTTTTAAGGATAAAGATTTTCCAAAATGAAAAACAAAACATTTTTATCTTTCTATCTTTACCTGAATTAAAGGCTAAAAAATAAGTTTTTAAATCTGAGTTCCATGGAAAACCACAAATAGATGTCTTTATGTCAAATTTACAGGTTTTTTTTTAATATTTCAGTTTGAGTAGTTATTCTGGTTAAATCTCTTTGTTTAAAAAATGTTCAAATCTTTTTTTATTATTATAATTAACTCCCCAATTTTGTAGCTATTCAATACTTAAGTCTTTGAGCTTGGGCTGAAATGAAATTTATCAACAAGACACTGCTAGCTGAAATATACAAATAGATTACTTTAGGCTGGCCTTACATGTACAAATAGATTACTTTAAAACAAGTCCAGGTTTAATAAGAAGTCACTTGTTTCCTTCATTGTCTGATATTTTTAAGCTATGAAATCAGAATTAAAAAATGACAATAAATCTTGAAAAGTATAAGTAACATGTAAGCATGAATCTAATCACCCTTTCCGGCCTTTAGAGGTTATCTTTTTGTATACAATTAGCACAAAATTTGCCTTATTTTTTTAAATAATACGTTTGTAAGGAAAGATCACATTTATTTGTAAGTATTTATGTAGTTGCCAGTTAGTTGTGTTGATGACTTTTGTCGTATTACTGAGTTGTTCATTTTGTAAAATGTTGTTCATAAGCCCAAAGGTTCACGTTGTGGTTCAATTGATACTTGGCATACTGTTAATTTGTATATTAAACTTTTTTTACTGTGTGATCTTTTCTTTTTTTTAAAGATAATTTCTTAATAAAAATATATTTTTTTAAATTTCATGTACCAAGCAATGTTCCCATTAACTCTAACAAACCTTAGAGGTAACATTGGTACCAAGTGCAGATTTTAGGATTAACTTGCCAGTTGATCAAACTTTGTTGTAATTGTTGATATTACTTTTTTTTTAAAAATGTTTCTCAATATATATTACTATTAATATATTTTAGGTTTTTGTCTTATTCAGATTGGAATAATTGTAATTATTAACTACCTTGAAATTTGAACCATCTTTAAAACTTTTAAACTACTGTTATATTAAAAAATTATCATCTAACATAGAGCCCCCTCTTCTGTTTCATTGGTTTTTTTCTATTAAAAATGATTGAGAAGCAATGCATTACATTTTAATATGAAACTAATCCGAATTGTGGGCCTTGAAAATTTAAGAATCAAAACTGTGTTCAATTATTTTTAGTTTCAAGACACAAATTAAGTTTTTAAGTTGAACATTTGAGAAAATTCTTGAGATTTTAAAAATTGAAAGTAACTTATTTCAGGTTATTTACCTGTCACAAAACAAACTTTTTGGTAATTGTTTTTACATTAATTTAATAAACTTAGATCTAAGCCATTTTCTCAGAGTAAAATTGCATTTTGTAATAATTTGTAATGATTGAATTAATTGTATTTATTTTTTAATCTTTTATTTCTTTTTGTGTCCAGTTATTTTGTTTGATTGCAAATAACTTTTCTTTACCAATGAAATAATATGTCCATTAAGATGTATGATTACTACTCTAAAGAGGAATATCCATGCAATATTTGTTGTTTGTCTTTGCCAACTTTCTAACCCCCCTTTTAATCCAATATCACAGCTCGTTATGCATACAAAAAGGAGATGGAATAACTATTATTAAGTAATAAATATATTTCTGATATAATTATTAAATGGTTTTGTGGGTTTCTTTTTCATGTTTTAGATTATTGAATCACATACAGTAGCAGGAATGAAGATAAAATAAAGGAAACTGGTAAGACAAGTGTCACAGGAATAAGTCAAAGATGACAAATTTAAGTTATTTTACAAACTTTTAATAAAAGCAATCTTAATAATTATTTCATTCAACAAGGTAAACACATTTTCAAATAAATTACATTGTCATCAAGTTGTACTACTAGTACAGTTCCAGCAGTCACAAGAGTTTAAATTACATTGTCATCAAGTTGTATAGTCCCCTCCCCAGTCAAAAGAGTTAAATTACATTGTCATTAAGTTGTAGTACAGTTCCAGCAGTCACAAGAGTTTAAATTACATTGTCATCAAGTTGTACAGTTCCAGCAGTCACAAAAGTTTAAATAATTCATTTAAAAAATTCAAATAACAAGATACAAATCAATCCAAACACTGCATTCTAAATGTGTTTAGGTAAATGCGTAGAGCAGAGTGAGTTTATTTGCCACATTTCAGTGGCTTCTCTCAAACTTAAGATAATCAGTTGATGAAAGCAAGAGCAGTACAAAATTATTCTGCATTTATGAATTAATGTTTAAATTTGAACATAAAAAATTCAATAAATAAATTTGCAAATGGAATTTACATATTCATTTGCAAACTTTGAATAAATTATCATCTGATACATTCTAAAACCCAGTGTGTAGTATGCATCCCACAGGAAGAAACCAGAAATAGAAATCAAAGCGGTCATTTTAAATGACTTATATGTATTATATTTATAGATGACTCCAGTGGATCCATTCCTTCATTCATTCACAGCCCACCAGACCAAAAATAACACAGAAACTTGAGTTGTAAAATTTGCATTCTATTTTAAATATTATTATGAAGTATGATCTGATAAACCAATAAAAGTCAAAGAAGATAACAGCAACAAAATTTAATCATTATAAATTAATATGTAAAAATTATTTCACTGCTCAATCATGTCAGCGGGATTTCCCCAATCCGAGCTCTCGTCCATCATTTCGATGCCACTCTCATCATTCCTATTGGTTTCATCTTCATGGTTGTCATCATCTGTGTCGTCATCTTCATCACTGTATTCATCATGTATGAGGTGAATGAGTTGATTGGCCAAAGCTCTGACTCGAGGTTCCTCATGAAATTGGCAAGACTCAACAGCCAACAAGATATCTGCAAAGCTCCCGGAGTCAACAGACGATATGTCAATACCTGGCAAAAAATTGGTTTGTGGGTCTAGGATTGAGCCCATGTAAGGAGAAACATCTGTGGTTAACTGATGAGACCCAGGACAGCACTCTGTCCCGTTCTGTACAGGTGCCTCTAATCTTTCTGATAAACTTGACACATGACTGGAGGCCAAGAAGGCTCTGTTGCTTATGGGAGGTAACTGTGAATATGTCTGTGTTTGAAGTGCAGTCGATGATGTACAATCAGGTAAAAGACAAGATGGGCTTGTGACATTCGGAATCTGTCCATGTGAAAAGAAACGGTTCGTTGGTGAACTGTGCGACTGCGACCTTGTTGAACTGTGCGACTGCGACCTTATAAGCACAGGCGATGACTGCCCTAGTGGCAACAAGTACCGCATTGAATTTTGAATACTGTCATCCTCATTTTCGTAGCCGGCCCTTTCAATTGTGGGTAAACACAACTTTGCCGTCAAGTCTGTTTCTGCTAAAAATTCTGAATTGTTTTTGTCAATTTTGACAGTGTCCTTAGGAACCGCCATGCTTGCCAACTGTTGTAAAGATAAAACTCTATTTTTATTGAGCTTCAGCTCAGTCGGGTCAGACCTGAACATATGCTGGGGAGATAAGCATCGGAAGACATCGTCATTTTTGCTATAATCGAGGGAGCTGTCTGGGTTGAGCTCTGCTGATGAGTTATTGAGAGATATGCTAAACTCTGAACTTATAGACCGACAAGCGACATTGGAAGGACATGACGTGGACATATCAGACTCGGAGTAGGACATATCAGAGACCGAAGTGTTGGACGACCTCATCACAATGGGAGACAACGCACACGGCAGGTGCTGTGCTGAACCGCTGCAGTCGACCATCAACTCATCATGCACAGTGCAATCAGCGTCTGGTAAACTCCTGGCAGATTTGGTATTCAGACCACAAGAGAGTCTGAGCTCTTTGCCCTGCTGGACGTCATCATTCTGCTCCAAATCTTTGATGGACTCTTGGCAGATGGCCCGACTGACATTAACGAGGTGAGTCTGAAGGCCCTGCACAAGAGGATTATTGTCTTCAACCTTCTCCACCTCAGTTAGGAAGCGTATCACCTCGGAGGCACAATCCTTAAAGCCTTCAAAGAATAAATTATGGGGAAGAGTTTTCCCAGAGTGCTTGTGCCAGGTCACATGATCACGAGCTTTGTGCTGTGACGTAGTAATGCCAGAGTGGTGAACTTTGTGTAATACGTCATGGTGTATGACGTCATGATCCTGCCACTGTTTTGAAGACCTTCTTGGTGTGGACTCAATTTTCGTCATTTCCGGTCTCAGGCATTTAGGACTTTGGTCTTCCATAGTCACAAAGACGGTCTCAGACATCTGGTGAGGTGAAAAGAATTGGAAAATATTAATCAATGTCAGCACGAAAATTTAATGACAAAGTTACGCTCCGATAGTTCAAGAGCCTTTATATCTTACAGTTCTCAAAGTAATGTTCTATAAAGTTCTATAACCATATCACATCACTGTCAATGTAATGTTACTATAGTTCTATAACTATAACCATATCACATCACTGTCAATGTAATTTTACCATAGTTTTAGAGCCCTAATATCTCACATCTGTTCCGTGACAGAGTTTGCTATTCATTAGGTCAAAAAGAAGACAGACATTGCTCGCCGAATCTCAGATGCAGTTCATTAAAGTTAAAGCATTTTGACCCACATTGGTGCAACTTATGAACCAAGGCTTGGCAAACATCTCTCAGACAAAATGACCATTCATTTGACTTTGTTCGCTGCAAACATCTCCCAGACAAAATGACCATTTATTTGACTTTGTTCGCTGCAAACATCCTCAGGGGTTCTCATCTTGTCTTTACTAGTTGGGACTGAGACTGTCTCTACCAGAGGTTCTCATCTTGTCTATACTAGTTGGGACTGAGACTGTCTCTACCAGGGGTTCTCATCTTGTCTATACTAGTTGGGACAGAGACTGTCTCTACCAGGGGTTCTCATCTTGTCTATACTAGTTGGGATTGAGACTGTCTCGATCAGGGGTTCTCATCTTGTCTATACTAGTTGGGACTGAGACTGTCTCCACCAGGGGTTCTCATCTTGTCTATACTAGTTGAGACTGAGACTGTCTCTACCAGGGGTTCTCATCTTGTCTATACTAGTTGGGATTGAGACTGTCTCTACCAGGGGTTCTCATCTTGTCTATACTAGTTGGGAATCGTGTCAAACTAAATTTATTTGATAGACTTCTGATCCGTGGCGTCGCTAGGGGGTGCGGTAGTGGTGGGCCGCCCCGGGTGACACCATCAGGGGGTTAACACCAAAATGTAAAATTCTCTATATTCCCGTTATTTTGCACTGGAAAACTCGGAAAAGCTCTATTAGTTAAGTCATGAGGGGGTAACACCATGAGCAACCGCCCCGGGTGACACCAACCCTAGTGACGTCTCTGCTCCTGATCACTGTCAGGTAAATCCGACCTGACACAAAGGTGAGTGGAGTCAAATGTGCGGCGTAGTAGTCGCCACAGTTGCTGGTGCGTGTGTAAGTGGGCGGAGCGAGAGACAAAAAGAAAACTGAAAGTCTTCGTTATAAACTACCGGAAATGACGTAAAACTCTAGGCTCCCCTTAATTTTCCACAAGGGTTGGGCAGGATCAACAGTTGGGTGGAAAAAAATAGTTTTACGATAATTTAGAAAATAGGAGTTTTGTTTCGCAAAAACCAAAAAAATCCGGATTTTCAAAAAATATCTCGAAATAACCCGACAAGACATCTTGTACAGCAGTGCTTCTTAAACTTTTTAGCAGTGGCGTAGCTAGGGATTTGAAAAAACCTTTTCAGGCTCTCCTTTGAAATTTGAAAATCCCCCCGGACCCCCACTTTAGGGGGTCAAGTAAGGGTCTGGGGGGATTTTTAAATTTGGACCTTCCCCCTCCGCTAGCTACGCCACTGCTTTTTAGTATGGTGGACCGGCAAGAATTTTAATTTATTTTGTTTTATGTGTTTCATTTTATGTGATTATTGCACAAAATAAGTATAAATTGTTGCAAATTGAGGATTGATAACTTCTGCGGACCGGCAGCAGATGGTCCGCGAACCACCAATTTGAGTAGCATTGTTGTACAGTTCAAAATTGTATTGCCAGACTTGCATTCTTGTTGCATCATAGCTCACAACATGCCCGGCTACCAGTAGCCATAGCTCACAACATGTCTGGCTACCAATAGCCATAGCTCACAACATGTCTGGCTACCAATAGCCATAGCTCACAACATGCCCGGCTATCAATAGCCATAGCTCACAGCATGCCCGGCTACCAATAGCCATAGCTCACAACATGCCTGGCTACCAATAGCCATAGCTCACAACATGCCTGGCTACCTATAGCCATAGCTCACAACATGCCCGGCTACTAATAACCATAGCTCACAACATGCCCGGCTACCAATAGCCATAGCTCACAACATGTCTGGCTACTAATAGCTACAGCTCACAACATGTCTGGCTATTAATAGCCATAGCTCACAACATGACTGGCTACTAATAGCTACAGCTCACAGCATGCCTGTCTACTAATAGTCATAGCTCACAACACGCCTGGCTACCAATGGCCATAGCTCACAACATGTCTGGCTACTAATAGCCATAGCTCACAACATGCCCGGCTACCAATAGCCATAGCTCACAACATGTCTGGCTACTAATAGCTACAGCTCACAACATGTCTGGCTACTAATAGCTACAGCTCACAACATGTCTGGCTACTAATAGCCATAGCTCACAACATGTCTGGCTACGAATAGCCATAGCTCACAACATGTCTGGCTACCAATAGCCATAGATCACAACATGCCTGGCTACCAATAGCCACAGCTCACAACATGCCTGGCTACCAATAGCCACAGCTCACAACATGACTGGCTACCAGTAGCCATAACTCACAACATGTCTGGCTACCAATAGCCATAGCTCACAACATGCCCGGCTACCAATAGCCATAGCTCACAACATGCCCGGCTACCAGTAGCCATAGCTCACAACATGTCTGGCTACAAATGGCCATAGCTCACAACATGCCTGGCTACCTATAGCCATTGCTCACAACATGCCCGGCTACCAGTAGCCATAACTCACAACATGTCTGGCTACCAATAGCCATAGCTCACAACATGCCCGGCTACCAATAGCCATAGCTCACAACATGCCCGGCTACCAGTAGCCATAGCTCACATGTCTAGCTACCAATAGCCATAGCTCACAACATGCCTGGCTAACCATAGCCATAGCTCAGAACATGCCCGGCTACCAGTAGCCATAGCTCACAACATGTCTGGCTACCAATAGCCATAGCTCACAACATGCCTGGCTACCTATAGCCATAGCTCACAACATGCCCGGCTACCTATAGCCATAGCTCACAACATGCCCGGCTACCTATAGCCATAGCTCACAACATGCCTGGCTACCAATAGCCATAGCTCACAACATGCCCGGCTACCAGTAGCCATAGCTCACAACATGTCTGGCTACCAATAGCCATAGCTCACAACATGCCCGGCTACCTATAGCCATAGCTCACAACATGCCTGGTTACCTATAACCATAGCTCACAACATGCCTGGCTACCTATAGCCATAGCTCACAGCATTGCCTGGCTACCTATAGCCATAGCTCACAACATGCCTGGCTACCTATAGCCATAGCTCACAACATGCCCGGATACCAATTGTTTTGGCTCACAACATGCCTGGCTACCAATAGCCATAGCTCACAACATGCCTGGCTACCAATAGCCATAGCTCACAACATGCCCGGCTACCAGTAGCCATAGCTCACAACATGTCTGGCTACCAATAGCCATAGCTCACAACATGCCTGGCTACCTATAGCCATAGCTCACAACATGCCTGGCTACCTATAGCCATAGCTCACAACATGCCCGGCTACCAATTGTTTTGGCTCACAAAATGCGTGGCTATCGAAATGGTGGACCATGGCTACGCATCTAAGATCTAACGTGAACAATACATGACAACGTGTGGAGCCTTCCACATAATATATCACCACATGTGGGGGCTTCCACACAATACATCACAACATGTGTGGGAAGCTATTCCACGCATAACACTATTTCTGGTTACAAGGGAGGTTACCTTTTGGTGACTAATTTCAAATGTAAATGTAGTTATTTTATTTTGGTTCTTTAAGGCATATATGTGTGCTGGTGCCTTTGGGGGGGTGGGGGGGTCTTAGAACTTCTAATGCAATAGAATTTGAAGATCTTCAATTATTTACAAGTACCAACAAGTTTTTGATAGCGAATCACGGGGGGCTGGCTAAGAACGATGTTTTTATATTTAAGTCGCGACTTTCTGCACAATGGATCTAAGCTTTGGCCTCAATGTTAAGTTCACGTCAATGTTAGCACTATGTACAACAACAACATTGACAGACTCGTATTTCATTCATGGCCATGAAAAGACCACGTGGATTGGCTAAAGATGGTATACATAGACATAGTGTCTACTTTAACTACTTAGAGTACTTAGACCAAGATTAATGGTATATGCTGGTACCGGCCCACGCCCACCGCCTGATGGTATGTGTTTGTACCTGTCCACGCCCACCTCGTTGATGGTATGTATTTGTACCTACCCACCTGGTTGATGGTATGTATTTGTACCTACCCACCTGGTTGATGGTATGTATTTGTACCTGTCCACCTGGTTGATGGTATGTATTTGTACCTGTCCACGCCCACCTGGTTGATGGTATGTATTCGTACCTGTCCACGCCCACCTGGGTGATGGTATGTATTCGTACCTGTCCACGCCCACCTGGTTGATGGTGTGTATTTGTACCTGTCCACACCCACCTGGTTGATGGTATGTATTTGTACCTGTCCAGCTGGGTGATGGTATGTATTTGTACCTGTCCACACCCACCTCGTTGATGGTATGTATTTGTACTTCTATATCCTAAAAAGTTATGTCTCCTTCCCTCCCTCCCTCTTCCCATTCCTCCCTAACACAAGACAGGATGTCCTCCTTTCTTACCTTGGTCCAACATGCCCTACTTAGCACAGATCTACAATTTCAATAGAACACCGGATGGTTAGAAATATCAAGGTGCACCCTCCCCCCTCCCCCCACACAAAAGATGAACGCTGTAAACGTCAAAGAATTCCTCTTGTGTACATACATGCATTACATACGGAGGTCACCCAGCAAGTCGCTCTTGTTATCTCTGGCGTCTGTCGGTGCCACGGTCCGTGAAGGGCGGAGAACAAGACGTTTGTGGGGGGGGGGCTGAAAAGTTGGTGGGCGTGGGGGGGGGGTATCTTAAACATATATTAGAAACTTTTTTTTGTCAAGGAAGGTTTTTATGACGGGTTGGTTCTTGCTGCTTGTTTTCAGCATCGAGTCCGTGCAGGCATTGAGCGCACGACGAGGGCCTGATGCGGCGGCATCAATAGATCCTAATGGCCCAGCCACGAATCGGAACCAACACTTGAGACATTGAACAACACAGAGCCATCAAATCAGCGAGGCGCGGTACGGGTTACTAGACAAGTTCATCTCTGTCGCATGGACTCAATGACAAGTTTAGAATAGAGATAAATGCAGTGCAAGCTTCCCATTAAAATATGGTGTTCCCCCGACATTTTACCGAATGCCCTAATAAAGTTTAAGTTTGACCATCATGGCGAGTTGAATCGTTGGGGGGGGGGAGAAAGATGACCGTACAGTGGTCAGTTATAATCTACAGGTCTAAACGGCCAAATAAAAAAAACAAGTCTTTATTTCCAAAATATAATATATAAGTTAACTGACAGAAGTACAATACTAACAGGTCATCTATGGGCCCAATGACAGAAGTACAATACTAACAGGTCATCTATGGACCCACTGACAGAAGTACAATACTAACAGGTCATCTATGGGCCCACTGACAGAAGTACAATATTAACAGGTCATCTATGAACCCACTGACAGAAGTACAATATTAACAGGTCATCTATGGACCCACTGACAGAAGTAAAATAAGAACAGGTCATTTATGGACCCACTGACAGAAGTACAATAATAACAGGTCATTTATGGACCCACTGACAGAAGTACAATATTAACAGGTCATCTATGGACCCACTGACAGAAGTACAATAATAACAGGTCATCTATGAACCCACTGACAGAAGTACAATATTAACAGGTCATTTATGGACCCACTGACAGAACATCTTGTACAGCAGTGCTTCTTGAACTTTATAGCAGTGGCGCAGCTAGGGATATTGCGGCCCGGTCTCTTTGGAGACCCGGAGGGGAGGCTTGTGCTCTTTGAGGACCCCATCATTTTGACCGATAGCGTAACATTAACAGATGGGGTAAGTGATAGGTGTGCAAGATTTGACAGATCATATATGGAGCAACTGATGGGGGTGCAAGATTTGTCAGGTCATCTATGGAGCAACTGATGGGGGGTGCAAGATTTGTCAGGTCATCTATGGAGCAACTGATGGGGGTGCAAGATTTGTCAGGTCATCTATGGAGCAACTGATGGGTGTGCAATATTTGTCAGGTCATCTATGGAGCAACTGATGGTGGGTGCAAGATTTGTCAGGTCATCTATGGAGCAACTGATGGTGGGTGCAAGATTTGTCAGGTCATCTATGGAGCAACTGATGGGGGGTGCAAGATTTGTCAGGTCATCTATGGAGCAACTGATGGGGGTGCAAGATTTGTCAGGTCATCTACGGAGCAACTGATGGGGGTGCAAGATTTTTCAGGCCATCTATTGAGCAACTGATGGGGGGTGCAAGATTTGTCAGGGGTGCATCTACATTGATATGACAGGAGTGCATGCAGTAATGCGAGCGACACGCAATGACGGTGATACACGCACAGATGTTCATTGGGTTCGTTGATGTACACGCAATGACGGTGATACACGCACATATGTTCATTGGGCTCGTTGATGTACACGCATTGACATTGACTATCGGTCTGGTTTAAAGACATGAATGCGTGTATACTCGACAAGCTGACATTGTCAGATATCGTAAGGCACGTATACAAACACCTCGCCTGTTTTATTCTCCCAATGAGGATCTAAATTGGTGTTTGAAGCCACTCTATCTGCTAGACAAAACGTCATTCAGATGCGCACGCATCCAGGGATAAGGCGGGAATTTATTGCTGTGTCAGCAAACAAAACCTCCGCCCACTCAATTTTTTTCAATGGATAATACATCACTGTAAGCAGAGGATATGTGGGATGGTCTAACTACTATACTATAGTACAATGGCTCGTCATGCCTGCAGTATTAGAGTTAGAGACATGGCTCGTCATGCCTGCAGTATTAGAGTTAGAGACATGGCTCGTCATGCCTGCAGTATTAGAGTTAGAGACGTGAAGGCGCAGATGGCTGATAAAACCGATTCTGAATAGTTTTTGTCCTGTCATTGTTCTTGTCCTGTCATTGTTCTTGTCCTGTCATTGTTCTTGCCCTGTCATTGTTCTTGTCCTGTCATTGTTCTTGTCCTGTCATTGTTCTTGTCCTGTCATTGTTCTTGTCCTATCATTGTTCTTGCCCTGTCATTGTTCTTGTCCTGTCATTGTTCTTGCCCTGTCATTGTTCTTGTCCTGTCATTGTTCTTGTCCTGTCATTGTTCTTGTCCTGTCATTGTTCTTGTCCTATCATTGTTCTTGCCCTGTTATTGTTCTTGTCCTGTCATTGCAGTTTTCAGACAATTCAGTGGGGAAAACTGTGTGGCAATCCATAGCGCTTACAGCCATGTTCATGGTGATGCTTGAGCCATCTCTGTGGTTGGTGCTCGACCCTTCGCCAGTTGTTCCCATGGTTACATCCAACGCTTACCGGCCATGTTTTAAGACTGTCTTATGCCAGCCATCAAGCAAGCGTCCATATTGGAGCTCATCATGTTTTCTCATGGTGAAGGTGTTGGCCTGGCGTTCTTACAAATATACGAGACTTTATCAAATAGTAAGCTGTCCAAGGTCAAATAATCTATCCGTGTCTGGGAGTCTGCCGTATGGTGCTCTGGACTTTTCTGACTTTTGTAGAATGGAAGGATTTGAATTCCTAGTATGGCATCTACATGCTACCCACATTCCATTGACTGCCCACATCCCACTGATTCATGACTGCCCACATCCCACTGACTCATGACTGCCCACATCCCACTGACTGCCCACATCCCACTGACCCATGACTGCCCACACCACAATTACTGCCCATACTGCACAGAGACGAAGGTGTAGTAGTCTTGTTCATGTTGATTTATCAGCGCGTGTTACCTCCCCTGGGTGATCGTTTTTTTAATAAAGTGACTTTAGGATGCAGTGGTTCTGGCAATACGAAATTGTACCCCAACATAAATTACTGCAATAAGCGGAGTACCGACAAGGTAAGAGAGGACATTCACCACCAATGACTGCACCTAGGGGAGTACCGACAAGGTAAGAGAGGACATTCACCACCAATGACTGCACCAAGGGGAGTATTCCGGCATCCTTCCGTCTCGCGAGACGATGGTGCATCACCGTTGGGTTGGGTTGCATTTCCTCGAGTGACTGTGCAGTCCTATCCTTGAGTGACAGTCTTTGCCACAGTTTTTACACACGAGTTCTGTGCTTCCAAATGTTTTGGCCTTTCTCCTAGCTCTTCTGTCTGCAGCCTCCTCCATTCTTCGCTCCTCGGCTACTATGACGCCCTCTTTGACAACTGTGCGCCACGTAGATCGGTCTTCTGCCTTACACTCCCAGTCACTTGTATGTATTTTGGCTGCTTTCATGTCCCTTTGACAGACATCTTTAAATCGCAAGCGTGGGCGACCTGTTTTCCTCTTTCCTGAAGCAAGTTCACCATATAGGAGGTCCTTCGGGATGCGGCCGGGGCTCATTCTTTTGACATGTCCTAGCCACCTCAGGCGTCTTTCACTAAGAATTGAGAACATGCTTTGGGTATTGGCACGCGTTAGTACCTCACTATTAGGCACTTTTTCTTGCCATTTAATACCAAGGATGCGGCGCAAGCATCTCAAATGGAAGCTGTTAAGCTTACGCTCTTGTGATGTATAAGTGGTCCATGTCTCGCTCCCATATAGTAGTGTACTGATGACACAGGCTCGATAGACGCACAGTTTGGTTTTCTCCGTTAGCTTGGTGTTTTGCCAGACCCGCTTATTTAGTTTAGCCATTGTTGCGGCTGCCTTGCCAATTCTGCTGTTTATTNCCGTCTCCCCCCCCCCCCCCCCCCCCAAATCTGTGAGCAAGTCTCCGGCGTCGTATCTAGTTGACAATACAACACAAAATATCTGTCAAAAACACAAGAATGGTAATAGTGTCGTATCTAGTTGTCAATACAACACAAAATATCTGTCAAAAACTAAAACACAAGAATGGTAATAGTGACGCGTGTATAATAAAATACTGTTTATAGAAGTGGCGAAACTAGAGAGATATGAGGAGAGAGAGGACCTCATCACTTGTGTACACAGTCATTTGATTGTGTATATAGGCTTATACTAACTTATAGTCTTAGTCTTTAAAGGCATGGGCTGTTGGTGCTATTCTTACACACGGCGTAGCTACCCGATCTCCGTTTATTCAACAGAAACCCGCAGTGGAGGCCGGGGATTTAGTCTAGGAGCTAAACCATGAGTTGAACCTTAGCTGAGCCACTGGTTGTTTTAACGTGTAATCTGATTGTTTAAAGTCTAATTTTTGGGGCACGTGATGTGTGTTCTGAAACGGCTCAAAATAAGCCTATTTAAAAGCTCTTTCTTGAAATAGGTTATAATTATAATATATTTTTGTATAGTCAACTTCAAAGTTTTATCATTTTACAAAGCTCGGCTACTTTGGTTTATTAATTTTTCCGTTGAAACGTTTTTAAACGCTACCGATAAGACTGGTAATATTTTTAAAAAATATTTCTTTGCACACAAGTTCTTACCGCAAGTGCTACTGCAACTATCCTCCCTTTAAAGTGTGTCGTGGGGGGGGGGGTTAGCATATTTGCTATCAACTTGTAACGCCGCTGGCTAAACTTATGATCCTTTAAATCAAGTACAGAGGTGGTTTTATCTTGACCGCTGATACTTAATTTCTTGACACTGGGCCTGGGTACTACAATAACCGTGACTGCGTTATCTGAGATATATTTGAATGTTTTCTGGGAACAGCCGTGTGATGTCCTTACTCTCCACCAAGATTAACAAGTCGTTTGTTTTTCCTACATCCACGTTGAGGGGTTTTTCTGCTATTCATGTCAGTTGTAGCCAAAGGCAGCCAGCCGTAACATTAAGTGGAGCCTTGTCGTATTAGGGGTAGGGGTTACCGGATTTCCGCTACGGAAAATCCGGCTAATTTTACGAACCCGTCCCCGGTTCCGGCTGCGACTGGATTTAACTTCAGAAATCCGACCAAAGCCGAACCGAATTTCAAAAATTTCAATCGTGGAATTTTTTGATTGACAAGTTTTTATAATTAAATACACGCTTGAATGACAATAAGATAAAATCATTTAAAACATGCTCATTTGAAAATAAGAAATACATTTTTAGGGTTGGAGGAAGGGGGGGGGTGTGTTGTAACGCCATATTTATTTATTCTTGGCGTGTCTAGGCTTTTTTTTTAATTTCGGATCAAGATTTTTTTTGACGTGTTGGCTAGGTTTTTTTGACGTGTTGGCTAGGTTTTTTTGACATGTTGGCTAAGGTTTTTTGACGTTTTGGCTAGGTTTTTTTGACGTGTTGACTAGGTTTTTTTTTGACGTGTTTGCTAGATTCTTTGACGTGTTGGCTAGGTTGTTGTTTTTTTGTTTTTTTGACGTGTTGGCTAGTTTTTTTGTTTTTTTTTGACGTGTTGGCTAGGTTGTTTTTTTTTACGTGTTGGCTAGTTTGTTTTTTTTTGACGTGTTGGCTAGTTTTTTTTGACGTGTCGGCTAGGTTTTTTTTTTTTTCTTGACGTGTTGGCTAGTTTTTTTTGTGTTTTTTTTTTTTTTTTGACGTGTTGGCTAGGTTTTTCCACGGTTCGCCAACAGGATTTAATGTATTTGATGCTTGTGTCTAACTCTGGATTTTTTGTTTGCTCCTGCCTGGGAAAAGTTTGCACCTTGAGATCGCAACACTGCCTGCACAGTTAGGCGATGCAGTCCAGTAACATTTGGTTGTTGTTGCTCGAAGTGTTCAAGTATCGCTTGTCTGAAAACATCAGCCCTGACCCGTCTCTGTCCATGGGAATAACTGATGTATCATTGTAACGATTGCTTATTACTTAATTGGTGTCCAGCGTAGAAAGCTGGGCTATAACTGGATCAGATTAATTGACATTACACATACCATATCCCTTCCACACAATCATTCCAATCCACAACGCAACTTTCCTACCAAATACACATTTATGTTAACTAATGCCCCCACCCCCTTTCTCGGGTAAGTTGATCCTTGTACAAAGAACACACAAAACAATAATAATAAAATAAATAAATAAATAAAATAAACATTTTAAAAACAAAACAACTCGTGAGCACAAGTTTTTGTGCGTGCGTGCGTGTGCGTGTGTGTGTTCAATATGATATATCTTGCAAAATTTGCTGCGTAGTAATTCTTAACTTCTGCGCGGTGGCGGTTAAATATCTGCGGATTGGAGGATTTTGAATATATCTAGAAAATTGTATATGTCCTCAAGAAGACTTGCTAATCCCAAAAGAGTTCCCTTTTTATCCCAAATGGGGTCATGTATCGTTGTTCGCCGATCCCTGTCTTAGATTATTAAACTTCCATACATATTCACATTTACTTCTCCATAAAATACTCTGTGCATCTCTCTCTTCATTTTGTTTCTAATATTTACCCGTACCTGTGTAAAATAACTTAAAGTTCTTCCTAATTTATCCGTCACTTTCCCCGTATTAAACTTTTTAAATATTAGTTGTGTCCCCAGATTGTACGGGAAACGGGCGAAAAAAAATTCAAAAAGCCTACACGCTATAACATGCTATGAAACAAATACTAATCGATTAAATGATTACGTTTCGATTTTTGTATTGAAAAAGCTTGAAGTTGAAGGGGAAAAAAATATGCTTGAACAATAAAGTTTTTATTTTCGTAATTGACAACAAGAACGTGACTTTGATAGTGACGTTGATAAGAAAACTCGAGGAAAGGGTTTGTAGGAGTGTGTTAGTTCATCGGGGAAAAAGGTGATAAGCAAATCAAACAAAAAACAACACACAAAATTGCGCCTAGCACCTGGACAGAGTTTAGCATTGTAAAAACAACCTATTAATCTTTACTTAGATTTACGAAATAAATTATTGTAAAATTTTAGGTTTCCTAAACTGAATGTGATGTAGGCAAACTTAAGTTCATTAATAACAGTAGTTTGTTGTTGTTGTTGTGTGTGTGTGTGTGTGTGTGTGTGTGTGCGTGTGTGCGTGTGCGTGTGTGTGTGTGTGTGTGTGTGTGCGCGTGCGTGCGTGCGTGTGCTGAATGGTAAATATTCTTTTATATGTACTTTAAAAAAAACAACTGAGTTTGTTAATTAGACGTTATATAAATGACGTCACGGGACGCTGAAACGTCTTCGTATGTGAACGTTTGATCTGCTGCACACACTTACAGTTAGGCTAAGACCAGCTGTGAACGTAAGTAGAAGTATGCTACAGTTGAATGTACCACAAATCTACTTCAACAACTGCGGCGGCGGGTGGTGTTATTATTGTATTATTATTATTTTCTCTCTTTTCGATGACAGAAACAATGAGATGACATTTTTTCGCGATTTGGCAAAAAAGTTTTAGATAATGTTCCCTCTCAGGTTCGTTGGTCACTGTGCAAAGTACAAAAAACTCGTGTATAAACTTGCACAGCAACCATTATTGGTGTGCGATACATTGCAAAATTTGTTGCGTTGTAATTCTAAACAGATGCGCGGATTCGGTGAGACATCTGGCCGACGCTACGCAGCTTCAATGGAATATTGTTTAAATGTGGAGTATAAATTATTTCAAGAGGGTAAAAATAAACTAATATAATTGACAGGACCCCTTTACAAAAACACAACTGTACCGTGGGGGCTGCCACCACATGGTACGTCTGCTCAGGAGCTCATGACATTACCTTCCTTATACGCCCTGATCCACCAGTAGGTTGTCAAACCCTAACGGCGTAGGCCAATTTTCCATAATCCAGTAACAGAACAATAACCGTAAACCTATCAACTATTAATAAATAATATATGTTCTTCTTTTTTTCCTCAAGCCATTTTCTACAATAAATATTTATTTATGCCACGTACGTCCCCGTATATAGACCATCTCCATAACTTGAAATATTTTTGTTTAAATCTAACTGTAACCCAGTGAGGCGGCTGGATAGAGAACTCAATAGTGCGCTCGCCTCACAAGCTGATCGAGGCCACGTAAAAACCACTATAGTCATTTTGAGAAATGACTAACGCTAAAGAAGTCCTCCGCTGACCTGGAGAGGGGTGGGGGCATCCAGTTTCTACCACGCCCTAGAATGTTTTAATGGAAACATTAGAACCCAATACGACCTAAAAAAAAAAAAAAAAAAAAAAAAACAAAAACAAGTCAAACACTGCCAGCTCATTTTTAAAAAAATAAATAAATCTTCAAAATGTTTGTTGCACAATGTTAAATATCTACCGGCTAATAGTTAAAGAGATATTAAACTAAATTTATTCGGATACTAAGAAAATTGTCTTGCGCTGCGCAATGTAATGAAGATCTTTACAGTTATGTCTTTTATATAAAGGATTTACAGTCAAAAATTGTTTTTAACGGGTTTTTTTATTACCGCGATGAATGCAGCACTAACTTTTTTTAAATGCCTATTGAGATTAAGTTCATTGCATTTTTAACGATGTCACACTTTTTAATGAACATCTTTGTTTACGTCAAAATTTAACTCGGCTTTTTCACAATTTGTTCTCATCTAGAGAAAGTTAAAATCCATACGCCTCATTGTTTATTGATTCTCAAAAATATTTGAAATCGATCGGCGTTACCTGCAGTTCAGATTTGACCCCCCCCCCCCCAAACCAACTCTTTTACATCTTAACCTTATACTTTTGCATTACTTCTCAAAACCAATGTATATCTTCACAAAAACAATTGTAATATGTATTGGAGACTTTGATATCATTTCGTTTATTACTCTACAAATCTTTTTGTCCATGTACAGCTGAGATGCGCTCGCTGACCTTGACCCGGGCCCTCTATTATGTGGGTGTGTTCTCCAGCTGGACAGTCACGTCCTACCTGTGCCACCTGTTCGCCAAGAGGTTTCTGACTCTATTCACCACCAGCTTCGAGATCAATTTCTGGACCAGCTTGGCCGGCGCTGTGACGATCACGCTCGTCCAGATTTGTAAGGGGCTCGTATTCGTCGTTTGTTTTTTTGTTTGTTCGGGTGTGTTTGTTTTCATCCATGTAAATATTACGTGGTGATAGGTGCGACGATAAGTGGGGTGTTTTTTTTTTTTACTCAAAGTGATCACAATAATACACTACACGAATGAATGAAAAGAACTTTAAAATACTCTGAAATGATATAATAGAACCCTGTTTAGATTGTAGAGTTGGATAGATTTCATTCTCAGTCTCAGCTAGTAGCTCGCTTTAGTGATGTTGAAGAAGTGTAGCCCCCACTTGGTTGACGACATCTTAGATGACGTGGCTAAGCTCGAAAGACTCGGGGATAAGATAACAGTGGAGTGGATCCAGAGCCACGTGAATGTTGACGCCAATGAGAAAGCAGACTCACTTGCAAAAACAGTGGTGGCCCAGGCACACATAGACGTCTGTTGCGTTCTGGGTTCTGGATATAATCTTATTAAGACAGACTCTTGTCAAATATAATATGTTCTTTATTGTGGTAGAAATACACATATAATTCATTCATTATCTGCATTACACTGAAGTCAATACAGCCATCGAGACATCCAATTATAGGCATACAGGCTCCGGTGGTCACGATGTTCGAGCAACCTCGATAACACAATGTCCCACAAGCACAGCCCTGGCCTAACGTCTACACGACTCTCAGACGTTACACCACCCTCTGACGTTTACTAGACCCTCACACACTACACAGTTCCACACTATTTATAGCCCTTACGCGCACTCTCAAGTCATTGCCTGACATTCAACAAGTCCGTCAACTGAACACCGTTCAAACATTCTCACAACAACTCAGTGACAGTGATTCTAATACCTTGACAACGTCCCTGTCACTTATCTCGGGCAAAGAACTGGCTAATGGACCACTTCAGGAACAAGTGTTACTAGGAGTGGGCTGACAATACGACTGCCAGGGGGTATTCGATAACATGCTCATGTCATGCCGATCAGACCAGTGGTGAATTTTGAGTCGCAATTAAAAGACTTTAGTGGACTCAAATGCGAACAGAACACTTCCCAAATAACTCATATTTCAACAGACTAAGCCATAACAGGGACTCGAACTGCCGTCATTACAGGCTAACCTCTGAAGAAGTACTACACCAGTTAACTTCGTGTCCCGCACTAGACATGGCCGGGGGAGGTTAGTGACGCTAAGGGTCCCACGTGAAGACAGTGTTGTATGGCACTGCTCAGCGGATGAATCAGATTGCCCAGGTATTAGCCAAGGCTTTAAAAGACCAAGTCTCATGCCAACAGAAAGTGTAGAAAAAGAAGTGATGTTAGTGTGCAGCAGTTGTGATGTTAGTGTGCAGCAGTTGTGATGTTAGTGTGCAGGAGTTGTGATGTTAGTGTGCAGGAGTTGTGATGTTAGTGTGCAGCAGTTGTGATGTTAGTGTGCAGCAGTTGTGATTTTAGTGTGCAGGAGTTGTGATGTTAGTGTGCAGCAGTTGTAATGTTAGTGTGCAGCAGTTGTGATGTTAGTGTGCAGCAGTTGTGATGTTAGTGTGCAGTAGTTGTGATGTTAGTGTGCAGCAGTTGCAAAGTTAGAGTGCAGCAGTCGTGATGTTAGTGTGCAGCAGTTGTGATGTTAGTGTGCAGCAGTTGTGATGTTAGTGTGCAGGAGCTGTGATTTTAGTGTGCAGCAGTTGTGAAGTTATTGTGCAGCAGTTGTGAAGTTAGTGTGCAGCAGTTGTGATGTTAGTGTGCAGCAGTTGTGATGTTAGTGTGCAGCAGTTGTGATGTTAGTGTGCAGCAGTTGTGATGTTAGTGTGCAGCAGTTGTAATTTTAGTGTGCAGGAGTTGTAATGTTAGTGTGCAGCAGTTGTGATTTTAGTGTGCAGGAGCTGTGATTTTAGTGTGCAGCAGTTGTGATGTTAGTGTGCAGCAGTTGTGATGTTAGTGTGCAGCAGTTGTGAAGTTAGTGTGCAGCAGTTGCGATGTTAGTGTGCAGCAGTTGTGAAGTTAGTGTGCAGCAGTTGTGATGTTAGTGTGCAGCAGTTGTAATGTTAGTGTGCAGGAGTTGTGATGTTAGTGTGCAGCAGTTGTGATGTTAGTGTGCAGCAGTTGTGATGTTAGTGTGCAGCAGTTGTGATGTTAGTGTGCAGCAGTTGTGATGTTAGGATGCAACAGTTAGATGTGTTGGTAGGTACAATAGTGACATGGCCGGACAAACACTCCGTCTTTAAGAGCGATAAGAAAAGTGAATTTTAAAAAAATGAGACGATGAATCCCTTTTAACAGTATGCTTATAAAATTATCGTAATAAATAAAGACGATTCATACCTACTATTTTATAGGCAAAAATTTGATATTAAGGGGCAGTCCAGATAGTACGTTATGCACCAGAAGAGGGAGTGGGTGTAAGAAAGTGTGACAGGGGGTTGGGGATTCCGGCCATGTGTGACGTCACGGTATTTTATATTAAATTTTAATTAATTTGGTTATTAAAAACTACTTTTATTCGAAAGTGTAACGTACTTTAGGGCGAGATTTGTGACAGGGGAGAATTAAAAATTGTCAAAAACAGTGTGAGTTACTTTATGGATGGCCCCTAACCAGGCATGCAGTGAGTTTCATAGCGAGAGGTTATAACGTTCTTCCTACGACACCAAAGGCATAACTTTGATATTTTGCGCCTGGGGAAACATTATTGACAAAATAGAAAATTGGCGTCCCGACCATTTCCGTTTCATCAAAAAACACTATGATATACTGTTTCAGCCCCATTTTTTCACCCCTGTACCTTGGAGCCCCGGGGCATGTTTACCTCACTGCCCCACATTGTTACGACCTGGTCCGGCGCACACTAAAAAATTGTTTAACTTTGATTTCCCTACTGATACGAGAGGGCGCAATCTCACATCAAACAAGAATAGAAGACATCTTAGCCATGGACAAAATTTACCAGAAATGGTTGGTGCATTCTGTAGCTAAAGATTCTGTCTTTTGCCTCTACTGCAAACATTTTTGCAATGCCTACATTTTTGTAAGCAAACGATGGTAATGGAGATTGGCAGCATAGAGTAATTAGTCTTTTTTAAAAATCATTAAACTACAGAAAAAAAAATTTTTTGGAAAAACTTTAAAGAACGAACCCTAAAACTTCGGAGTGACACAAGGTGAATAAGTCGTTGGGGTGATATATCGGTCAGATAAATGTGCAGAGATGAAGCACCTGGGCAACTTGCAACTACAACTATTCAAAGATCCGATTGTTCTGTCGTGCAATGGTCAAACTCGTCTATAAACTCATGCAGGGCTTTTTAATTGTTATGTTGCATTGGCAATAAAACTTAAAGAGAAGTTCAAATATATATTTTTTTTCAGAATCTGAGATCAGACAATAGCAAAAATGCAAACCTTGTTGATGCTAGCAAAATATGGCAATTCGAATAAAGAAACAAAATCATGGTACAATTCAAATAAAGAAACAAAAACATGGTACAATTCAAATAAAGAAACAAAAACATGGTACAATTTAAATAAAGAAACAAAATCAGAGAACAATTCAAATAAAGAAAAGAAAAAAAACATGGAACAATTCAAGTAGAGAAACCAACACAGGAAACAATTCAAATAAACCACAAATTATAATTCTCTCCCCTCAGTAATGTGTTTTGCTTCCATCAAGATAAGCGACGAGAGGGGATTTAACCAACAACTAACAAACGCCTCACTTCATGCCCTTGCCACATTTTTTACCAACCTTAGCATGACGGTCATGTTTGCCTCGTCCACTCTGGCCATCAAGGTCAGTCTGAAATGTTTTAATTTTTAAAAAGGATAATAATAGTAATAATAAAATCACGATAACTTTATTACACTAAATTTTGATACATAGATAATGAAATGGGCTGTAAATATATGTTTGTACATCCTATACCATTTGAAACCAATCTAAAATAAAGCGCCGTGAGCCCGGCTCCTAGCTGGGATACAGCGCTATATAAATTATCATTTTATTATTATTATTATTATAAAATAAGCCTAATAACTGGGTGTTGCTATAATTATTAAGTTTATTGTCGACTTTAAAACACATAGCGTGTAGCCATCTTGTTATGATGAATGTTGATAAAGCCTAACAGCTACGCAACACAATGTGTTCAGAAATTTTAATTTAATTTTTTTAACTTTCAAAACATGGTTCTTAAATGGGCTTTAGAAATAATTATGTCTCTTTTTCAGTAAATTTATACTTAACTCCAGCTCCTATTTCCTATCGTAATGGTACCATAAGGCTTCCACACATAACTCAGCATATCATCATTATACTTAACTAAATCTCCCACTTCCTGTCTCGATGTTTTGGTATACAAACGTCCCGAGAGTGAAATGAGCCCATCATCATTATACTTAAATAAATTTCTCACTTCCTATAACTTTTAGCGATGCTTTGGTATTGTACGGCTACCACAGTTTATGGAGCCCATCACCGTTATACTTAATATTACTTGACTGAATTCCTGACTTTTGCTTTTTTCGATGTTTTGGTACGCAATGGTTATCACAGTTAATGGAACCCATCACAAGCGCCCTGACACAGCATTTCGTCATGGGGACGCCCCTAAAGTCTACAGCGACGGTGAGTCTACCGCTGATCGTCCTGGGCGCCATAGCGTTCACGGGGAACCCGCTGTCAGAGGTCAGCCTGACCCTTGGAGTAGGGGCCGCACTAGCCTCCAATGTTATATTTGCCTTCAGGTCAGTAGAGTTGGACAGTGGTTTCTGTACACCTTTGTCCAGCATTGTACAACCGCACCCAGCATCCCTCTATCCAGCTATAGAATCCATGCTGCCTGCACGAAGAAGGAATTTCAGTTCTTAGACATAATCTATTACTCCTCATCTTTGTTATTTTACATTTCATTTCTTTTTGTCATGATAGTGCCCGAAACCTTCATTCACAAACAACGCATTGCCCCGCCACACATAATTTTCTTCCACAATTTAAATTGCCGACACAAACACGCATGCACACACACAAACACCCACACACACTAACACACATGCACACATATTTCTTATATAAAAGACTCAACAAGAACAGTTAATGCATATTACACCACTCCCCCACCCCCTCACCAAAAAAGAATTTCCACAAAGTCCCTTTCAGATCATTTTCAATTATGCGAAATAAGACAACAAATTCGAGTTTCTCTTCAACTCGAAACCTGATGCCCAAAGGAGTAATTTTTATAATACATCTTTTTAGTTGGTAGCCATAGGTCATGAAGTCATTCACAATGTTATACTTTATTTTATTCCAATTCACAGTTAAAATAGAATTCGTAGTGAAATTAAAAAAGCGTTAAAAGATAGTTTATCAATTTATCGTATTTTACATAGAAACAACAATATTAAGAGCATTTATCTTGAGCTCTTAAGAAATAGAAGAAGAAAAAAGAATTTTTTAAAAAATTGTGTTGGTACTAAATGCTACCAATATTTTAACCTACAGGAATTTATCGTTAAAAAAGTTGAATACAAGTGACCAAAGTGGTATCCGGTTTCGGACCATCGATTTCTGCTCTGTGTGGTTTCCTGTGGCCATTGTCGCCTGCTGCGCATTGGCCTTGTATTTAGAGAAATTAGGAGTTATCCCCCGTAGTCTGCTGATGGCCGCCACCTATGGCTTGCTGTCGGCCATATTTCACGTGACCTATTCGTTTGTGTCGGTTGGATTGGTCTTGAAGGAGGTCAGTGAAGAATTTTTTTTTTTTCATATTTGTAAATAAAAGATTTGAAGTGTAAACATATTTCACACGTACGACAAATTAGACACGATTGTCAGGAGTGTTTGACAGCGGCGTCACAAACGTTGATGTCACCCCCCACACGACTTCCCGAAAGACAACCTCCGAGCCTGTCTGTGCCTAATAACGGGGACATTCTCCGTTTTAAATTTTGGTGTCCCGCCTTGTGAGTGGTGTCACCCGGTGCGGTCCACTCCCACCCCCGCAACTCCCTAGTGACGCCACTGGTGTGTGATAAAGCAGAGCCGTTGGGTCACTGTTGACCGGTGAGAGCCTACATCCATTCTGCCCCTCATCCACACGCACAAATGCTAATACCCCCCCACACACACACACACACAGTTTTTATTAACATATATACATGCCTCTTCCACCATGTCTAATAAACGTATTGACATATGCTGCAAGTCCACAGTGTTTACTACATAAAGCATTTGAATAGACAATAAAAATATTTTTAAAAAAGTTTTAAAGATATCACGTTTTGTGAACTAAAAAGAAGAAAATAAACTAAAAACGTCAGGCGCATTCGGCTGAAATTTGGTCTATTAATGCTATTACATTAAACTTTTCAGTTTCAAATTCCTCCACAGTCTATATATGATACTTCATTTAATTTCAGCCGAATGCGCCCCACGTTTTTAGTTTATTTTCTGCTTTTTAGTTCACAAAACGTAGAATTGAGTACTATAATTAATGAAATATTAAATTGTCATGTGAATCAA
>MUZC01000286.1:307542-327462 GCA_002072015.1 Radix auricularia | reverse complement strand
TAAAAATTCACTTTATTGCTTTCAACAAAAAAAAAAAAAAAAAAAAAAAAAAAAAATTAAACATAAGAGAAGCGAATACTCTTAAATTGAGTGCATAGCTACTCAGCTCTTTACCCTGGTATATTAAAAAAAATAGAAAGTACTTAATGACTATTTGTAGTCTATTTATCTGACGTTAACTTCCGAACTGCCCTGTCCCAAGACCTACATTAACCAATGGCCTTACTTTATTATTATTTGATTTTATCCAAACTATAGTATAAACTAGTCCTTAAAAGTATTAAACAACGCTCAGAAATGAATTATTCCTAAAAATACATCTACACAAGTTATACATTTGTAGTATTTGTAGGGGTACCAATGATATCTTTATAGGGGTACCAATGATATCTTTGTAGGGGTACCAATGATATTGTAGGGGTACAAACTATATCTTTGTAGGGGTACCAATGATATCATTGTAGGGGTACCAATGATATCTTTGTAGGGGTACAAATTAAATATTTTCATTCGCTCTGTGTGCTGTCACAGCTAAAAATAAGTTTTACTGATCAATCATTTAAATATGCGGTCACTTTTTGGTCTGGTGCCGTCCATAAAGTACGTCACGCTATTTTTGATCATTTTAACTCCCCCTCCCCCTGTCACAAACTGTCACACTTTCTTACACCAATTCCCCCTCCCCCCCCCTTTTGGAGCTTGACGTACTTCATGGACGGCACCTCATTACTTTTTTTCCCATAAATATCCTGTCATTTACTCAGCACAGCAGTAAGTCGTTTGACTATAACAATTGTAATGTCCAGCTGATATACCTCTAAACGTATTTATATATGTCCGTTTGCAAGACTGTCATTAAAATTTCAAATTTCAAACAATTGTTTAAAATTAATATTTCCCGTTTGTTACAAATATGTTACAAAGTCTATTATTTGATACAACTGTGTGATGATATTTGACCATTTAGGCAGTTTGATTTTGGAAGATGTTTAGGTGCGGGCAGTACCAAGTAAGTAGTAAGGTGGTCAAACTATGCTAATAACTTTATATTTTGAAGCATGCAGCCATTTTCGAATTTACTTCAAAACCATTTAAAACTAACAAAAATGCAATTCCAGTTTAACTTAACAATTTCCGCATTTATGTAGGCCCTATCGGTCATTTTACTTGGCTATATTTGAATTTTTTTTGAAACTAAACTTCACATATCAAGATCTATAACAGAAATATATTTATTGCTAAGAGGCAAATTTTCACAATTATTATACAATAATCAATTACTTTTTAGGGTCTTAAAAGCAATAATTTAAATGTATGACATTTTCTATAAAAATTACTAATATAGATCAGTTTTGTTTTTGAGCACACTTGTCTCGGGGATGTATGAGGTTAACTTGGGAATGAGATCAACCCTCTTCTTCACTTCTCTCCTCTAAGAAAACCGTAAGAAACAATTTTATTTTTCATTTTTTTTTATTTTATAAAACAAAAACAAAAAACAAAAAAAAATTAGTAGGCTACTGGGAAAACAAGTAGAGGCAACTCTTATAGAATACGACTATGTGTAGTAAAAATATGCCGTCACTGTCTCCGTGGCCCAGGCGGATTCAACAAAAAGTCTGACCCAGTGAGCGGAGAAGCCATCAGGGAATATGTAGAAATGGTACGGTACTTCAGTTGTTAAGACAACTGACGTCAATCTCATCCAATTTTCGTTCGACCTGTGATCTAAATAGACAGACATTTTGATCAACAACACTCGTGTCTGAAATTTAATATTAATTAATCAAAAGAGCGCAATTCGTAACGACCTTTATTTTTAGAAAGATTTAGAAATTAAGGCTAGAGTTAGAGTTAGAGCTAGAGTTAGTGTTGGAGCTAAAGTTAGAGCTAGAGTTAGAGCTAGAGCTAGACCTAGAGTTAGACTTAGAGTTAGAGTTCAATTTACCTGCCGCCCCGGTTATGTCCACCTGCACTACTATTGTAATCGCTCGAGTCACGTTGCCATGGGCAACGACGTGCAGAATTTTCTTGTCAAACCCGGTCATGAGGTATGGGTCAGACACAATTCCTTTTCTGACGAGGTCCTCTCGCCACACAGCACCCCAGCCCTGAAGTGGTCAATAAGAGCCAATACAATCGGATACATCTGAACAGTTTTTCAACCGGTCTATGAGTCTACGACACACAGTCACGTAATATATGTTATAATTTATATACATTTCTTTCATAAAATACGTTGTAGAGATAATGTTTCGGTGTTTTAAGTAAAATTATAAGTGTATTGACGGAAACCAGTGTCAAAATTAGTAATTAGTCGATACTATTACAAAATAAATCAAAGAAAAGGAATGGTATCAGTTTTTTAAAAGAGTATAGTCGACAAGACGACAGTGGTACTGGATTTCATTATATGCACGTGAAACGGTCTGCAGTATAACACATGTAAGGGAATAGAGCAATTTTCTCGCACACTTCACGGAAGGACAAGTGTACTTTTCACCCATATTTCTCTTCCAGCAATGTAATGCAGTCTAAGCTTTGATGTGCAGCACCAGTTAGAATTTCAGACAACTATTTGGGCTAACAAATATTTTATGGCGGGCTTTAACCAATATAGAGGGGTCTTGGTCGGCAGAAAACTTTTTCTTAGACAAACCAAAACTCAAACATAAAGCGTGTAATGTAAATCTCGAGGCGATGGAAGAATCAGCAAAGAATCCGCAAGTTTCATAGCGTCCATCTTTACACCAAGATTCCAATTAAGGCAAAGACAACAAATAGCACGTTGCAAAACAGAAAATAAAATGTGACTTAATGTGACATGTCGGAAATGCCCTATTCTATTAGCACTGCCATCAAGCGGAATCAAACTCATAGATTCGGAGCCCATATAAAATTTTATCATTCGAGCTGAAAATGAAAAGTTACGCAAACACCGTAAACAAAGAAATTAGATGAAGCTTCACAAATCTATACAGTAGATGGACAACATTAAGCAGGGTGGAGTGAGCCTAACAGGATGTAACAAACATGGTATGATTGAGCCTGACAGGACGTAACAAAAGGGTATGAGTGAGCTTGATAGGACGTAATAAAGAGGGTATGAGTGAGCCTGACAGGGCGTAACAACAGGGTATGTGTGAGCCTGACAGGACGTCACAAACAGGGTATGTGTGAGCCTGACAGGACGTCACAAACAAGGTATGTGTGAGCCTGACAGGACGTCACAAACAAGGTATGTGTGAGCCTGACAGGACGTCACAAACAAGATATGTGTTAGCCTGACAGGACGTCACAAAAAAGGTATGTGTGAGCCTGACAGGACGTCACAAACAAGGTATGGGTGAGCCTGACAGGACGTCACAAACAAGATATGTGTGAGCCTGACAGGACGTCACAAACAAGGTATGTGTGAGCCTGACAGGACGTCACAAACAGGGTATGAGTGAGCGTGACAGGACGTCACAAACAGGGTATGTGTGAGCCTGACAGGACGTCACAAACAGGGTATGAGTGAGCGTGACAGGACGTCACAAACAGGGTATGTGTGAGCCAGACAGGACGTCACAAACAGGGTATGTGTGAGCCTGACAGGACGTCACAAACAGGGTATGAGTGAGCCTGACAGGACGTCACAAACAGGGTATGAGTGAGCGTGACAGGACGTCACAAACAGGGTATATGTGAGCCAGACAGGACGTCACAGACAGGGTATGAGTGAGCCTGACAGGACGTCACAAACAGGGTATGAGTGACCGTGACAGGACGTCACAAACAGGATATGTGTGAGCCAGACAGGACGTCACAAACAGGGTATGTGTGAGCCTGACAGGACGTCACAAACAGGGTATGAGTGAGCCTGACAGGACGTCAAAAACAGGGTATGAATGAGCGTGACAGGACGTCACAAACAGGGTATATGTGAGCCAGACAGGACGTCACAAACAGGGTATGAGTGAGCCTGACAGGACGTCACAAACAGGGTATGAGTGACCGTGACAGGACGTCACAAACAGGATATGTGTGAGCCTGACAGGACGTCACAAACAGGGTATGTGTGAGCCTGACAGGACGTCACAAACAGGGTATGAATGAGCCTGACAGGACGTCACAAACAGGGAATGAGTGAGCGTGACAGGACGTCACAAACAGGGAATGAGTGAGCCTGACAGGACGTCACAAACAGGGAATGAGTGAGAGTGACAGGACGTCACAAACAGGGAATGAGTGAGCCTGACAGGACGTCACAAACAGGGTATGAGTGACCGTGACAGGACGTCACAAACAGGGTATGTGTGAGCCTGACAGGACGTCACAAACAGGGATGATTGAGCCTGACAGGACGTCACAAACAGGGTATGTGTGAGCCTGACGGGAGTAACAAAATAAAGAACATTTCGGCAAGAGTCTTCATCAACGTACAAATAGTGCACAAATAAAAATCATGTTAAGCCTGGTCCCTATTGGAACTCAGGACGTGTTAGCGCATTTTCGTATTATGTATCAGTACTTATGTTAGATATCAGCATTATGTAGTTATCAGCAATTGTGTTTAGATTTTAGACGTATTTTTATGAATTTTCTTGTGTAATGAATATACCTGACATTTTTTTAATTTAAAAGTCATTTCTTTAAATTTAAAAAAAAAATTAATTTCTCTTTAATCTAACTACAAGTCACCACAAATGATGACGCAAAACTCTCTTAACTTTTACACATATTCTAATGACGTCAATAAAAAAACAACTTATTCTTTTGCACGCTTTCTCACCACTCTTCAATGCTTGAAAAACTATGTATTCGACTTCCGGCAATGGCGGCCGTTCCCTGCGGTAGTGTTACCTCTCGATTCGAAATATTTTTAGGTAGAATTAACGGAGTTTTTTAACGGATCGAGTAACTGAGTGTTGATGCACAAATGGCAGGTCAGGACGTACAAAAAACATATATACCTCATGGGTCTAGGACTTATGGATGCTGAGATCAAGGGTGATGACAGACGGACTGACGGACGGACAAAACGGGTGCAATAGCGCATTCGACTTCTCGAAAATGCGCTAAAAAGAATATAAAGAAATAAATTATGAATAAAAAATAAGCTGCGGTGAAATCCAAAGAGAGCAATAGTAAGAAGAGAGTAGTGTGCGATAGTGGGTGTGGAAAAACGTCCTGTCAGTGTCATAAATTCTATGTTTACATGTTATCCAACTAATCTATAAGCCTGATTTCAAAGCTCCAGAGGTCTTATAATCATTTACCTGAGGTTTGCCGAAGCTCCAAAGGTCGTCTGTTTTGCCAAACCAGAGGCCCGACTGCGCCTGACCAGTGACAACGTTATTGTCCATTATGGAGGAAACCTGTAAATGATCAATAATTTTGATTTTTTTAAAACATATCATCTGAAGTATGTTAAATACTAAATTTTTCATGTAAACCTTTAACCATCTGCCAATCTTTTCCATTAGGGACAGTAGGCCTTCGAACTTCTCAGGGACCCATTAATGTTATTTTATGAAAGGGAGGTAATAGAATATAGAAGACATAAATAGAGTGAATGTATCACCTGGAAAATATTGTAGAAATTAAACAAAATGGAAAAATATTTATAACTCTAACCGCGAAAGATGGGAACTTGGGCTGAATGAAGACTTTTTGTTCATTTCTCTTCATCAAATACTTTTTTTATTTTTAATGAAACCAATGTCACGAAGAGCAGTCGTTTTTATCAACTTCAGATCGGAAAGTGAGCGTTTATCTTTAGAATGAGTAGCAATAGCGGGATAGTAAATTTGGAAAACAATATCTACATTTGAAAAAAAGTCATGCCGCTCACTGCTACAACGTGAAAGTAAAGTAGTGTTATCCACAATAGTGTTAGAACTTGGAGCATTCCAGTGTCATCCTTAACGCGTATTTTAAATTCTTACAATCGCTGCTTTGAAGCTAATACTGTGTAGACTCGCTGAGCAATAAAAACTAATTTCCTGAAGCTATTCACAGCTGATGAACAAATTTAGGTTGTCGGCACCTATACCACTAAATTGTTAATTTCTCTAAATCTAGTTTCACGCCATGAAAATACCGCTGGCCTTTAGCATATGATTATGACCTTTAATATGCGATATCTATACCAGTAAGTCTAATAGAACTCAGCACAAAATTTTAAATGATATTCTTCAGCGCAGTTCATCACAGATGTGGTCTAAATCCTCCTTCAAAAGATTTCGAGAACGAAGAAGAAGAAGTTCATGCTGTTTATTTAGAGGAACGTGTTAAAGAAATGACTCAAGTATCATCCATTTTCGAGAAAACGGTGACAGAAAGTATGAGTTTATCCACATGACTTGAATCAGGAGTTGAAGTGACACTAGATCTAATTCTAATTTGCATCCTTGATTTTTATTAATTATCTGCGTGATTTCTTTAAACCCCAATAAGTAAATAATTTTATCACATTAACTTTTAGAAATACATATCATACAATCCCGGTCTCCGGAGATTCCCTATCCTGAGATGTTAAATAACAAGCCAACACTGATTTCGACAACTATTCTTTGCAAGACATCGGCCCAGTATTGACGCATTGTTTGCAGCGTTTTCATCAATTTTATTTCACAGCTAACATTCCAAAATCCCTAGCAGAGCAACAATTAAAATCATGCGATAAAAATAAAAGTTCTGTGAAATTAAACACCCGCAAAATAGATGTAAAATAGCTTATGTGACGTTACAACAATATGTTTAGATCTATATAGTTGGCCCTGCATGAACTATTTTTTTCCCCAACAAATGAAATAAAATAGTTGCGTATATTTACTTGGGATTCATTGAGATTGTAACAGATTAAAGACCTCTGTGACTTTCTTGAGAAAAGAGGAAATGGTGTCATTACCATAAAGAATACATGACCCCCATCAGTGAAAACAGTGTTTTCTAGGATATAGGGTTTGATAATCTCACACGTAGAATCAAAACAATTGATTTGGTGGACGGCCCAGCTACATAATGAAAAGGGAAGTAATATTACTCCCCATTCATGATTTTATCACACGCCAATATAAAATAAGTTGTTTACCACCTCACCTCTACTCCCCATTCATGATTTTATCACACCCAAATATAAAATAAGTTGTTTACCACCTCACCCCTACTCCACTAAATCATAACGCGTGGGGATGAGACTTTATATTTTCAATCTCAAGCAATGATTGGATCCTCACTTCTATCGGATGTATCTCTTGTTAACAACAAGCATCACATGACACCAGTAAAAATATGATTCCCCCAATCACGTGATACCAATACAAACCCCAAAACACGTGGCACAAGTACAAACCTGACACACACCCCAAATCACCTGACACCAATACAAACATCACCTGACACCAATACAAACATCACGTGACACCAGAACAAACCTGATTCCCTCCCAAGACGAGAAATCCCCTGAATGACGTAAAGTCCGGTACGACCCTCAAGTGCTGAGAGATGGGTCGTATTCCCCACGTGCTGCCGGCCCAGCCCAGGGGCGAGAGCTCGTAGAACATTCCATGGGCGTCCATGAGGTACCTCTCCGTCTCCACCTCCCTGATCCGGGGCCACTCGGTCTGCCACAAGTGGTCGAAAGCGTGAGAAGCCTTGGGAAGTCTGTACGTCTGCCAGTAGTTGTACTCTATGGAGTTAGAAGATTCCGTAAGGAAATGTAAGAACAATTTGAAAAACAACGTAGATTAAAGGGGGGTCAAGCGGGTGAGAAATATCCAAGCTCCCAGGTAACCTTACTTTGTACTCTTCACAAGCCCAGGTGCCCTTATCTACATTGGTCATTTAACGTGTTCGGTGCCCTAATATAACTTGTTCATTTAACCTTCGTGGTGCATTAACCTGGCATAGGGCCTTGAAGCTTCCATAGGTTGTTTTTTTTCAGAAATGGTAAGTTGGGGGATGCATTCAGAATTGACAGATACAAAAGTTATTGAATATTGTAAAGGGGGTAAGCCTGTTAATGAACTGCAGATACATTTCAATTTATTTACTTCTTTTTTCGCTGAGGAAGGTTTTTTTTGCTTTCTCCCCATTTCCCCCCATATTTTTCACACATACCCTCCTCAAAAAATGTTTAAATAGTTTTTTGGAGATTTCATGAATGCCCGTGCTAATTACCTGACTCCTCTCCTTCATAAACTTTGAGGATCACTGACCGGTAATCCCATCCTACGGCGTAAATGACCTGACCGAAGTTCCGACGACCAGTGACCTCCACAAAAGCCGTGTCAGAAATGATTGTCCAGTTGGTCCCTGGTCCTTTCCACTCCGCCAACCGACCGCCGTGCTGTAAGCTGGGGGAAAAATCACGTCCCCGCAGTCAAAGTTATGTGTGTGTTTATGAGTCTTAATTTGAGAAGCCTACATATAACGGCATATCAACAATTACATAATAATTTTAGAGTTTCTAACTTTGACGAGCCTTATTTATAGAACCCAAGGTAAAGCCTAACTGCCACAGTAAACTTGGACAACAATGGATAAGCCCAAAAACAAAAATACTAATCGAGAGTGCACAGTAAATGACCAAAAGTCTTCTTAAATATGTTCGATAGACCTATGCTTGTCAGGGAGCTAAAAAGTGGAGCAAGTTGACATCAACTTTCACAAATAAATCTTTAAGACTATTCCACTAATGCTCCTGTGTATGATCACTGAAGGCCTTCCGTGTCGTTTCAAAGTCCAAAGCGTTAGCCCCAGCGGCGTCGATAGGGGGGTGCGGTGGGGGCAGGCCGCCACGGGTGACACCATCATGGGGGGGGGGGGGGACCACCAGCCTGAAAAATTTTATATTTTCCCTTTTTTTGCCCCTGGAAAANTACACCAGACTGTAAAATTCTATATATTCCCGTTATTTGGCACTGGAAAACTCGGAGGGTTATATGGGTTAAATCGCGAGGGAGTGACACCATGAGCTACCGCCCAGGTGACACAAACCCTGGTGACGCCTCTGCTTAGCCCCAACAACTACGTGGATCTCTTACACAGACTCACTTTTTAAAGTCGTCGAGCTCAAACGTGTTGCTGGCCACCACCAGACGTCCGTTCATGGTGTGGGCCGCCTTGAAGTGGGGCTGCTCACCTTGGGAGGCGGGGATGTTGAGGGTTTTTACCAGGTCGAACAGCTGAGTGCAGTATAATGCCACGACATCACACTCCCAGAGTGGCCCGTCCATACCTAGCATGTACACCTGACGATGGAGCCAAGTATATAGAACCAGATCAGAACTGCGATTCCGTTTGAAGAATTATTTCAGGTTTTCAAATAGAAAAAAAAAAGGTTTTATTGTGTGGAGGAAGGAAAGCTTTGTGACATAATAAAGAAAGGGGGTCTAGAGGTCTGACTTTTTGTTACTACGTGTGACGAGGGAGAGAGTGTGATAAATGGGCCAAAATCACGTGACGTTATTTATAGGCGGCCATTTAGCCTGGTTGGAAATCAATGAACGCTGATAATTAGAGTTTGAAGTTCTTAATAATTTTTATGTATTTTTTTCAAAAAGTGTTGTTTTTTTTTACTACTAACTGAAATCAAGTGTAACAACTGAGCCATCATGTGACTAAGGGAGGGTGCCGAAGGTCACTTTGTATCCGTTTTAGGATATATTTTTATCAGCGCCGCTACCTACTTGGATAACCCTTAAAAACTGGTACCAGATAAATCAGATATTTGAGTCACAGCTATTTATACAACTTCAGGACGAGACAAATCTAAAGAGTGCTGCAGGGCGATTATGAATCACATCATTTTACCAATATTACCAATATTACCCATACGAGAATTGCTGTAAGTGTATTATTCGAGATAGAACTTCATTAAATCTATCAACATGACAATTTGGTCTCAGATCACGTGCGTATCTCGTTACAAACTCGTGCACACCCGTGACCTGACAAACACTTTAAAACTCACTTCTGACTAAACACTCTGACTGCACATTTTTCCCCACACTTAAAACTTCACCCCTCCCCCCACCCCACGTATCACAACCGTCGTTCGTCATTCACATGCGGCGAAGACTTCAGCTTATAGAGCGTCAAGTATGCCGGTGATTAGCACTTACTTATAATAATATAATTTGTGTCCAAACACATCCCACACAAAAGGTCGCGCGTGTTTTTAAGTGTGATGTGAGACTAGAGTCAAATTTAAGTTAAAAAGAATTTTCACACGTTCAGCAGCGCTTATATAACCCTTATATATAGATTCTATTAACATATAATTTTCAAACAAATTTCAATCGAATTAAAAATGTGAGTAACTTCAGAAAGGTATAAATAACACACTTAAATAAACCACTATAGCAAGGTTCAATATGCATGCATATACATTGGTAACAGAGCTAGGATATTCCGATAATAAAATTAAAAAGCATTAGTTAATAAATTAAAAACTAATTATTATGAATAATTTTAAATTGATGATCAGAAAACCATGACCAGAAAGACATGACCAGAAAGCCATGACCAGAAAGCCATGACCAGAAAGCCATGACCAGAAAGACATGACCAGAAAGCCATGACCAGAAAGACATGACCAGAAAGCCATAACCTACCATTGTCTCAGGTTTCGTGAGGTGTTCGGCCGTGGCAGCTATCCTGACTTTGACCAGATCCTCGAATGTGAGGATTTTCCCTTCCAAGTCGATGACCCAGGCGCCAATGACGATCTGGTTTGTTTGTCGGTGGAGAATGCGGTTTGCAAACGTCGAGTTGTGGTCAACTAACTTGTACATCTGGACAGAGTAGTATAATTATGGTACATTTTAAACTAGACATTAAAGGAAGAAATAGAAGATAAATGTATTAGTCGGACGATCCCAGAATCAGTGGACAAAAACTGTCTCGATTGTCACGCATCCCTACAAAAGTGATGCCCCCACCCCCTCCACCACCAAACCGGTGCCACACAAAATTGTATGCTCTTACAACGCCCCATTCCTAATGTAGGAGTGGAATATTGATAATTCAGGTGACATTTGCATCGGAAAATCCTAATGTTTGCTATGGATGCTAGTGCTAGTTATTTTTCATGAGGTGTGGCTACAGGGATGTGAAGTCATGTAGCTAAAAGATTTTCTTTGACTTTGACCCCGTAAAAGAACAAAATATTTATTGATGGATATATTTCTTACAAATTACTTGCCATACTTCGTGGTAAGTTGTACCCGGTGCTATAGTGGCGTAGCGAGGGTGGGTGCAAGGGTAAAATAATATGTCCGCTGTCACCAACCAAGGAACGGAGGGGGGGGTTGAAAGATAAGATTTACAACGTCACAGTATAAAATTTGTGATGTTGATTAACGGAGTGGGGGGGGAGAGCAATTTTATTTTGTCCTCATGCGCAAAATCATCTCGGTACGCCTCTGGAGTGCAATATGCTTGTCTGTTCTCCACGAGTCTCACACCTCCACAGTGCATTCAGTACATCAGTTATAAATCATTAGTTCTTTCTTTATTATGACATAGATCTAATATATGTCATTCTCAAAACATGTTAAAGATTATTTTTTAACGCAATTTCATTGTCCCATTATTCTATGTTGGCTATTTCTTATTAATTACAGATGTTTGTTTTTTTATAGGAGTAACTGCCCAACCTTGTCGGTAAGCTTCTTGTCCCCCAGTTTCTATCTGCAGAGAATAAGGGATATCTACCAGCAGGGCTTTGGAGTGTATTATTAATAAATTTATTTCCACGCAGTCTTGTTGGCCTTTAAGATGCAAAATACTTTGGGGTAATAAATGAGAAACTATCATGGAATCCCCGTGCCAATGAAGTAATTAAAAAATCAAACAAAAACCTTAGGCTTTCTAAATAGAAACTTTTACAAATGTAATAATAAAGAAATAAAACTAAAATGCTACCTCAGCTAGGTGAGACCTACACTAGAATATGCATCTTCTGTACGGTACCCATCCACCAAAGAAAACATTGATAAACTATAACAATTCTTTTAAGCTGCCAGATTCATCACTAGAGAATATTCAAAACTGACAAGAATAACACCATTAGTTAAATATTTAAACCTTGAAACAATACAGGGTATAGAAGAACCAAGAGTAAATTAGTTTTTTTTTACATAAAGCGATTAATTCTAAGTTAGAAATACAACACAAAGATAACTTAATACAACCCTCAGATAGACATAAGGAAAAAAACATCTTTAAATTCTTGTTCCGTATACAAACAAACATGTCCAAGTTTTCGTTCTTCCCGTCCGGAATTTGGGCGCGGAATGGAATGCAGAACTAAACAGAAACCATATATAAGCGCAGGACGAAATAATCTTGTGTAACACATAAGATAAGACAAATTATTACTTTTTCCATGGCCAAAATATACGTTTTCAACTAGGAAATTTCCTACGCGTTCATTGGGCTAAAGAAGGAAAGGGGGATAACTCTCCTATCTTAGAATTTTCTGTAACTGTCTGTTTGATTCTAATGCATCATGTGGAGACAAAGGGCTTCCCTTGAGTTTTGTCTAGAAATGTCATGAAGACTGAAAAACGTTCCAATGTGGGCTTGGAGAGTCATGGAAAGAAGGAGCGTCTGTAACAAATAAGATAACAATGCGCGCCCTTGCGGTCCATACTCACTATACGAATGCGCAAGTCGCACACCTTAGAGTTAGAGGCAAGCCAGCCCTGACTGAATGGCTAATAAGCATTTTCAACACTTTGGCAATACTGCTTCCAACAAAATGATATTGTGCACACAAAAAAAGTTATATGGCAACAGCTACTGCATGGATTTTATTTTTGGGCTAAATAAGTTTGTTTGTTTCTTATAAAAATAGGATCAAAATGATACATTTTAGTTAATTTTAAGTGATAATAATTAATATGGAGTGGAATTGCGCATTACCTAACTGTGACAGTCTTGAGCTACATGTAATAATATTTTAGCGCACGTTAAATTCTGGTTAGATATTGGCCTTCCGTGTTTTAAAAACATTGAATAATAAGGAGGTATGGAGGTTTTTTGTTGTTGTTTTTAATTTCATTGAGTGGGATGGGTGGGGTAGCTTACCTCAAAGTTATCGTTGATGACGTAGAGACCAGTACCACTTCCGGCGTCAGGGACAGACAGGTAGGACACCATGTAAAGTCTGTCTGCCCATGGCATCAATGCCCCCGTCCCGCTCTCTGACCTCACAGGACCACTGCTGGCCACGGCCGCCAAGCTCGGAAAAATGCCATTCACCTGGAAGGGTACTCCTACGCCGCCTGAAGTTCCAGGCGGGGTTTTTCTCGTCTGCTCGTTCTCCGTCACACACTGTCGGCTGATGGCCTGCTGCAAGGGCGCGTAGACGCAGTTACTCTTTCTGCGCCATTTGCTGGACTCGGTTGCGGAATTGGACACTTTCTGTGGATTGTAACCACTTTCCTTCCCGAACTTGCGGATCACGTTTCGAGAAGCGGATCGGTTGTTGAGCCAGGAGGACTGGTCATCAGCTTTTTGACCCTTAACAACATGTTGACCGGCAACACCAACTACGACAAGAAATAACACCACACTGCGAAAACTCAGGTGCCCTATACAAACGCACTTGGCACCCGCCATGATACGCGATGATTTGTGACACAAAAAAAGAGATTACTCTCTTTCACTGGTAAAAATAAACACAATGGATGGCCAGAAGAACACTAGAATGACTTGTTTTGTTCTGTGTATAAGCGTGCGGTTGGGGTAAACTTTACATTAGCTCAAATCACGTCAGCTACTGAGTCACGAGATCAGACTGCTATCACTGCGGATGATTGTGTTGACATGGGAGCTATCACTTTGTAGGTCAGATTCTGGTACATGGGTTCAAGTGGGGCTATCCTCGACCTTGATTTTAAGGGAAGTCAAACGTCACGGGAGCAGTGCTGCCAGTGACAATTTTAGGAAAAACCTAGCCGACACGTCAAAATAAACCTAGATCAGAAGAAAAAAAAAGAGAAAAAACCTAGGCATGCTAAAAATAAACAAAAATGACATCACAAAGCTCCCCACCCTACCTCCTTATTTGAAATAGAGCATGTCTCAAATAATTTTTTTGTCAAGTATTATTCAAGTATGTATTTAGTGTAAAGGTGTAATCCAATAGCATAAAGCATTTGAAGCAATTTTAAAACGTCACTAAATAGTTAGGAATCAAATATTAAAGTGGAGCTTTCATTTAAAGTTGCGCATTTTTTGAAGTGACGTCACAGTTCTTAAACAGCCCCCTCCCCTTTGTCACAAATCTCACAAAAGTATGACTACATTCCAACCTTCCCCAAAATTGTTTTGGCATTGGCATTTATTCATATATTCTACATAACTATTTGTAAAATATACTTACATTTGATTTTTTTTATCACTTATGTCATCATCTTTATAAATCCTTTGGCAATCTTATTAGCATTCTTGGAATAATTCACTATGGCTATCTGAGTCGTGTATTAGATTATCTTTAGCTTTTCTCAAAACGGCATATACTTGAGAGTTTATTCTCTCATCGCAGACAGAAGAAAATGTTAGAGCCTCTAATAGTCTAATAAAATTAATATTTTTGCCCAATCAAGTTGTTTTATCTTGTACCAGAATTGTACAGACATATGGCGCCACCTTTCGAATTTAGTAGCATAGAGCCATAGATTATGATAGGTATAATAATGGAACATTAAAGGGTTGCTAAAAATACTGTTATTTGTGAAAAATCGAAATATTTAGAATGTCAATTGCATATATTTAATTATTTTGTTTCTTTCACATGTTCTATTTACTATAAAAAAACAATAAAAAAACAATTTTAAAAAAACCTAGATTATGACTATTTTTGAAATAAAAAACCTAGAAACCTAGACAAGGTAAAAAAAAACCTAGATCTAGGTTGAAAAACCTAGCGCTGGCAGCACTGCACGGGAGGAATGTGCTCTTGACCTTTCGTATCATCGTGAATTAAAAACATGGGGCGGGGCGGTGATGTAAGCTATGGAAGTTAGTTCCGGTGTTTTAGAAGTCAAAAACAAGTTGATATAAAAGTGTGGGACAAGTTTCTTTTCTGAAAGCTGTGCCTCATAATATGAGACGATTGTGTAAGCTTTTCAGAATATATGCCCTGAAACTAACCATCTCACAACTTGCTCATTTATTAAACAAGGCAAGAATACCCGGAATTTTCCCGAAAAATCATTTTCGCAACAGTTCTCTCTCTCCATGTTAGAATTATGTTGGTGCGCCTCATGCAGCCGTATAACACTGCACGTGTTTTTTTGTGAGATTTTTGCATTTATTTTTTTATTACAGAATAATTATATGTTCTGTAAGCCGTAACTATATTTATATGAATTTTGTGGCAGGGGTTGGGGGCACTCCGCTATTAGAGCATGTCAGATTGTTGTCCGGGGTCCTATTTTTTTATAACCCTTTCGATACACTTGAGTGTGCAATTTATCATTCATAAATATATTTAAATAATGTATATATCCGTATAAAATAAAATACAAAGTCAGTTTAAATTTAAAGGTTTGTGTCGATTTTGTTTCTACGTGGATTAATGCACCTCGACCTAACGTGGTGTAAAAAAACACCATGGCCCATATTATTAATATGATGATATGAAAGGGAACTCATAATATCCACTCATTCGGGACAGGGGCCCCTTAAGCCCTTAGTGTTTTTGTCCTTTTATGAGTTTATAAATATTGTAATATTAGATGCCTAATAGGTCGAATAGGTGCATATAGACCCATTAGCAACACAAAAACTTGATGCCTGTTATTAACTTAAAGCTTACTATTACTATAGAGCATTGACCTTCTAGTGTCCACTGTAAAATGTCAAGATTTTATTCATTATATTTTACAAGTTCTTGACCAATTTGGGCACACATTTCTATAATAACAAACCTAATAATTTCAATATATTTTGTCTATAATATATTTTTTTTTAATTTACTGAGGTGACTGTTGTTAAAAACGGACACTTGAACTTGAATGTTATTTTAGAAGGTTTTATGTGTTTTTCCTAATGATATCACTGTAAACGCCAAGTATCTTAGATGGTTGTATGTGCCTTTCCTAATGATATCCCTGTAAACGCCAAGTATCTTAGATGGTTGTATGTGCTTTTCCTAATGATATCCCTGTAAACGCTAAGTATCTTAGATGGTTGTATGTGCTTTTCCTAATGATATCCCTGTAAACGCCAAGTATCTTAGATGGTTGTATGTGCTTTTCCTAATGATATCCCTGTAAATTAAACGTTAAGTATCTTAGATGGTTGTATGTGCTTTTCCTAATGATATCCCTGTAAACGTTAAGTATCTTAGATGGTTGTATGTGCTTTTCCTAATGATACCCCTGTAAACGCCAAGTATCATATGATCTCTGTGAACACTGTGCTTTATTGTTATATCACTTTGGGAAAAGAAGTCAAACAAAATGGATTTCACAATGCAGGTTCTGAGGTCGCTGGTAAATCAGCTGGTTTTTTAAACAAATACTTTATAAGCTACTTTTTTAAAAGTATACACACTTCAAACGTCATCTTTCCTTGCTTGAAAATGTAACAAATATTTATTATTTTAATTTTTTTAAAGCATTTAAATTTTTTTCAAAATCCGTTTTGATCAGAAACCAACTAGATTTTTTCTACTACCGAACAAAAATGTTATTTTTATTTTTTTTAAATGTACATTTCTTACACGAGTTAATATTTCATGAAGCAAGTCAACATGGAATCAAGCTGAAAAAGTATTCCTCCGAACTAACATTATGAAACATTGCAACAGTTTAGAGACCCACATGATATGGATGGCATTGCAACATGAGATTCCTGTAATTTAATTGGTTGTTGAAATCCACAGAGCCATTTTATTTCGAAAGAAACAAGCCAGGAATTTCTCTTCATTCTTCTATAAATTATATTCCTTCGGTGAGCAATATGATAATGTTTATGTGTGATGTAATAATTTAGGTCTTGAGGGCAAACAAGTTGACTGTTGAGGGCAAACAAGTTGACTGTTGAGGGCAAACAAGTTGACTGTTGAGGGCAAACAAGTTGACTGTTGAGGACAAACAAGTTGACTGTTGAGGGCAAACAAGTTGAGTGTTGAGGGCAAACAAGTTGAGTGTTGAGGGCAAACAAGTTGACTGTTGAGGGCAAACAAGTTGACTGTTGAGGGCAAACAAGTTGACTGTTGAGGGCAAAAAAGTTGACTGTTGAGGACAAACAAGTTGACTGTTGAGGGCAAACAAGTTGAGTGTTGAGGGCAAACAAGTTGACTGTTGAGGGCAAACAAGTTGACTGTTGAGGGCAAACAAGTTGAGTGTTGAGGGCAAACAAGTTGACTGTTGAGGGCAAACAAGATGAGTGTTGAGGGCAAACAAGTTGAGTGTTGAGGGCAAACAAGTTGAGTGTTGAGGGCAAACAAGTTGAGTGTTGAGGGCAAACAAGTTGGCTGGTGACCAAAATTTCCATGACACAAAAAATATCAATATTTTAAAGATATATTTTAATAAGAAATTGCCGAGCCCCAGACATGGACTACTGAAATAAAGTTTATTAGATCAATACTATTTACTAGGGCTGCGGAAATTAACTACAGTATTAATTTCTCAATTAATTGTTAAAAAAACTTTTAGATTAAATTATTTTTTAAGGATTAATCGACCCACTAATAACAATTATTGGAAGTCAAAAGGTAAAAAAAAAGATAATAAAAAATTGCGGCAGATAAATAATAAATTTTCTGACGATTACACAAAAATTTTTGGTTTAAGCTATTGACTCATAGGAATGTTCAAAATGCAGATAAAGTTTGCCTACCATGGTTCTAACACTGTGTCTTCTCATCAAAGCAAATGAAAAGCATTTTAAGCTAATGGCTAATGGCAGTAATGAGAGTCTGACTCAGAGACAGAAAATGTCGACAGCTCTTCTGATGAATTACTGCGTTAAAAAATGGAGATGGAAGTTCCTGAATCCATTAACCCTCTGCAATGGTAGAAACTTAATGAACACCGATATCCCATAATGTCATTTCTTGCCAAAACCGTTTTGTGCATACCAGTTATATCAGTTGCATGTGAATGATATTTTTTAGCTCGTCTGGTTACATTGTCAATTAGACCAGCACATCACTTGAACCAAATAATGTCAACACATTTGTCTTTTTGCATAGTTGGTTAAAAGAGGACGTATAATTAATATAAAGAAGACATTCCAGTGTTATTTGTATTTTCAACAAAAACCTTTATAAGTTATACTTATGAAATTGTAAATTTTAATTTTTGGCTTTAATCAAATTTAATAATTAATTAATTGTTAATTTTTCAAAAGTTAATGTTTAAATTTTAATTAATCATTAACAGCCCAACTATTTACCTTTCCTTTCTACCACCAGTGATTTTACATACATCTATTGCAGTGGTTCTCAACCTTTCTAATGCCGTGACCCCTTAATACAGTTGTAGTGACCCCCAACCATTAAATTATTTTCGTCGCTATGTCATAACTGTAATGTTGCTACTGTAATGAATTAATGGTAATATAAATATCTGATATACAGAATGTATTTTTATTGCTACAAATTGAACATAATTAAAGCATAGTGATTAACCACAAAGACAAAATGTAGTTATATATTCTGAATTATTTATTTACAAATAAATGAAATATTGTCTTGTAGCATGGGTAACAGGCTTAATATATCAACAGTAAACTACATTGCTACATTTTACAACAGTATGCATACAAAGCCAACATCAGTGTGAAGGTTGAGCTTGCTTCCTTCTCACTAGATAAGAAATTTTTGGGGCAGTCTTTGCAAGAGCACAGCGAAGATCATCTTCCACAGCAAGTCTACTTCTGTATTTAGACTTGATAACCAGCAAGCTGGAAAACCCTGTTTCACATAGATATGTTGTTGGAAATGGAAGAAGAAGGCGCAACACAGTCTCAGACAGAACAGGATATGACTGCACATACTTGATCCAGAATTTTGTAATTGGCATTGTAGAAAAATCAGTTTTCGCTGCATCGCTGTTAATAAGTTCAATGATCTCCTCTTGTGTTGTCTCAGGGACGTCTTCAGCTTTACCTGTGAAAGGGCTTCTGGCAAGTGCAAATGGGGTGTCAGGTAGATTTGGAAAGTATGACAAAATTTCATCTTCAAGCATGTACAAGGGTTCTTTCATAGAAATGATCATCGTATTTCTTTTGTCTGGTTCAATGCCATTTTCCTCAAAGAAAGCAGATAATGTAGGCAACATGTAAATATTATTTTTATCCATTTTTTTTTTGCCAAAGCTGAAGTTTCATTTGGAATGATCGAATCTTTTCAGACAAATCAAGGCAAGTTGCATTTGGTCCTTGCAGGGATAAATTTAACTCACTTAAGATGGTAAAAATGTCAACCAAGTAAGCTATTTTCAGCAGTTCACTTTTATCACTGAAAAGTGCTTCATATTGCGGTTTTGCCTTCTGAATAAAAAAATGTTTTGAGTTCATCACGGAGCTCAAAAACACGTTTATCTTACGTCAGTGTGAAATAACAGAGCATTGTGTGGCGCATCCAGCTCGTTGCACAGTTGCGAAAACAGTCGACTGTTTAAACTTCTCACCTTTACAAAATTGACACAACTTATGACGATTTTCATTACTTCTTGTAACTCTGGTGGCAGCGTCTTCGTGGCTAATATTTGCCTATGAATCATGCAGTGAGTTCCGATGACTTTTGGTGACTCATTCAGAACCAAACGCTGAAATCCAGATCAGCATCCTAGCATAGATGGAGCACCATCTGTGCATATACCACAAACCTTTTGCCAAGAAATCTGATGCTCTTTCAGAAATGAACCAACTGTATTAAATACATCATGAGCAGTAGTTGTT
>MUZC01000286.1:278561-307268 GCA_002072015.1 Radix auricularia | reverse complement strand
GTCTGCGGACAGTGTCGTTGGATAAGGAAATTGCATTCAATTTTGTAACAAATTCGTCTCCGATCATAACTCGAACAATGTCTTTGGCCGCTGGCAACAGTAAATCTTCACCGATGGTGTGAGGCTACATGGCTCTGGCGATTCTGGGTGCCACCAGATATGAAGCTTCAACAGCTGCTACATTTTTTTTTAGTACTTGCCACCAGTGTCAAGTCTGGCTTTCTTGAGTGATTCAATATCTGCTTTGCTTCTAAAACAGTTGATATCCCTACTGGCAATGCTCGGATGCTTGCTATCAAAATGGCGTTTTAGTTTGTTTGGCTTCATAGATTCGGCTGATAGAACTTCACAACAAATAACACATTGCGGTTTCTCAATTCCTGCCGTAATTATTGAACTAAAACCATACTGTAAAAAATACTCACAATATATTTTTTTGGCATCTTCTCTACACGATCAATTGTCATGGGATGCTTTGTTATATAAATTTAAAAATATATACAAATTGCGGATGAATAATTATTCAAATGTTGTCCGATCTTACCTTAAATGGCTGTTCCATCTGCTGCAGCCATCCCTGATCCGACTACCACGCATGTGCGGTAGGTCAGAGGGCGCCGCTGATAGAACAGCCATCCGTCACCTTGTGGGGCCGGAAGGCCTAGTGGCACTCGGTGGCGCCCAATGCTGGATTCCGATTGGCTGCCTGCAGAGAAAGACCGGAGAGAGAGAACAGTGCCGGGCGCTGTGCCTGTGCTATATAGGTTGCACCCGCCGCTCGCATTGCCGCTACCGCAGCGTCGCTTCTAGGACACCCACAGTCTGAGCCCCGGTGACCCTCGGGAAAGGGCTGATCGACCCCCAAAGGGGTCGCGACCCCTAGGTTGAGAACCGCTGCTATAAGGTAATCTTGTCTAAGACAAAGTTTTGTTTCAATCTTAAACTAGTTTTTTAAATTCTAAACCCCCGTTAATGTTTTCTACAAACTTATGCCTCAGTCATGACTCATGTAAGGATTTCAAGTAAATTACAATAAATTGGGTTATGAATTTTTTTAAATGGCTGAAAATGTATTTGATTGTCATATTTACTTCAACTTTTTGGATAAGCTAACAAAATGGTTATTTTACATATTTAAATGACCATTCTGAGTTTAGTACTATTTTTATCTTTAGTTTATTACTATTTTTTTTTACTGAAAAGTAAAGTATCGCAAAATCACATCTTCTAAAAAATTATTAAAACTACCACTAAACTTTGCGAAAGCAAACGTCCATTTTTTCAGAAGTTGACTAAATCTTCTCTCACGCACTCAAGAGTTTTTACTGCCTATAATTTCATTACTAAAGAGATCAAAATCAAGGCATCATATACTTTGGTTCAGGATTAGATGCAAGGCACGCTTTAGGGCGTTAAGAGTTGATATTTATGATTAACTCTTAAACCCCCAGAAGGTTTTAAATAAACTTCCACCTCAGTCCCGTAAGGATTTCCCTTACTGCAATCAACTGGTTATGCAATTTTAAAAAATTACATACAATGCAATTTTATTATTATTGTCATACTGACTTCATCTTTTACGTATCCAAAACACTGTCTTGAGTTTATTACTAATTTTGCCTGTAGGTTAGTACTATTATTTTTATAAAGTATAGGATAATCACATATTTTTAAAAATGTTAAAACTACCAAAATACTTTGAGAATCGAGCGATACCACTAGTGCGGGCAATGGCCGCCATTGCGGAAGTCATATATATCATCCTTCACGCATTGAAGATTTTTTTACTTCTCTGTGATTTTGTTTCTAAAGAAAGTTCTATCGATGCGCGCATTACCGCGCTTCGGTATTAGAGCCAGAGGCGTGCATTACCACACTTTTGGGCTTTAAGAGTTAAATTAAGTTAGGACTTATTATCTTTGACTGATTTTACTCAGAGAAACATTTCTTCTGCTCATATATTTAAGTCATCAAAATAATCCTCCGGTGTTGTCATAGCCGATGTTATAATTTATTTGTGGGGCTTATCAATGAAATGCAGTTAGACTGTTAGGGATCAATGCTGTTCATTAAATAGATGAAGAAGCTATAATTCTTAGAGAACGTGTGATAACACGTTAATGAAGGTTTTTTTTTTAAAAATGACTTCTCAGCTAAAGCCAGTCTTAGTCTTACATTTAAATCCGTCTTGATAAACGGCTTTGCATTGCTTTACCTTTAGAAACTGACCATTGTTAATTTGGTTTTAACACAATGTTGGATTTTAATAATGAATCTCTTGGAGCAATATTCAAATATCATTTTTTTGTGTGCATAAATAAAATTTATTTTGATCAGATAAAAAGAAAAAGTGTAAGGTGCTGTTTGAATACAAAAGAGAAAATGATGATGAGCTAGATTTACAAGTTGGAGACATTGTGGAATTTCATAAACAGGTACACATGCAAAGATCTTTTCTGAAGTTAAATACATCTGTTATAAAATTCTTGCATTAAAAGCAATTTGTAATGGGCTCAATTTTCCAGTGTTTAAGATTTCCATATATGCTGTCTTTGACCATTTTCTGATAGTCCAACTTATCTTTACTCTCTAAGTTCTGTAATTCCATTTACTTTGCTTCAGTTCTGTATTTTATTAAATGGTGATATGAATTAAGTGAATCACAGTTTTATCATGAGAGATTAGATAATATTCATAATTTTTGCTTTTCACTATTATGTATTGTGGTACATTTCATTAAACAAAATATTTGCAATTTAATGTTGTGTTTTACTTTAAGTATTTCAAATTTACAGGTTGAGGAAGGGTGGTGGGAAGGCTCACTAAATGGCAAGCATGGGGTATTCCCATCAAACTTTGTAGAAATGATAGAAGAGCAAGGCTCATCAGATGAAAGCACGCCTGCAGCTGTGGAAGACAGGGAAAAAGACAAAGTTCAAGGTTAATTTAATTGTATAGACAAGTTAACCACTACAGTTTTGGGAAAGTACATTTATTTTTGTAGTAAAGTAAATATTGCACCCAGTATAGAAGCATAACATTTTCTAAGAATCTGGATTCTATTGTTTGACTTGTTCAGAGTTTAAAGTCATAAATCTATTTTAGACAAACATAGCTGCTCAAATTTGTAGGGAAATTATTAAAAGAAATAAGCCTGTACAGAGGTCTTCATCTTCATGAATTGAAGTGTGTGTGCGGTACTTTTTTTTTTTTTTTTGGTGCTTTGTTTTTGTTTTTTGACCAAGTTGAAAATTTGAAAAAAGTTGATAGGTTTTCTTCAAACCAATTAGGGAAAAAGAAATTATTTTTTTTTCTATTTCTCTCTAGATTTTAAATTAAAAATATCAAATATATGTATCCATAAACATCTGAACACATCAGTATTAGAAACTTGAATATTTTTTTGGCTGACATTTAAATTTGAAGTAAATTTTCTAATTTATCTTCTACTGTGTTGCAGATACTCAACCAAAAAGTGATGATGCATTTCAAACAATCAAAGGCAAGAAGATTGTTGGAGTTGGGCTGGGTAATATTTTTGGTGGCGGACCAATTAAACTTCGACCAACTGCAGATAGCGGGAAAAAAGAGGTTACTTGATTATCCCTTACTTTGTTTTAAAAATAAGTTGTCTCTGCTTGTCTTTGTAGTGTATCAAAAGAATATTTTTCTTTTAAAAGAGTGACTTGCATTAATGACAGTTATTTTAACACAATGACATGTGTTCAGATAATATACTGATACAATTAGTTTTAGAAAAATTTCACTTTAATACAAATGTTCAACTTGAGTTAATGCCATAAAGTTTCATTTCATAGTGGAGTATAACATTTTAAAAATAAATTTTTATATAGGATGGGGCCAAGTCAGGGAAGTCTGGAGACTCTGGAGAATCTGCACCTGAGGTGGCCAAGAGGGAGAAGCAGAGTAGTATGTATTGATCAAAATTGTTCTTTTCTGCTGCGTTTAAATTTTTAGAGGGGAACTTTCTGATACACTGACATCCAGTTTGTTTCATTTCTTGTGGAACTACCAGTCTCTTTGAATGAATATACACCTAAGTTGAGCTGATGTAACTCAAGTTATTAAAGAATCACCTATTAAATTGACTTCCAACTCTTAGTTATTCGAGCTACTCTGCTTACTACCAGGCTTATAGTTGTTTATAAAAATGAATGTAAGCTTATTTTTTAAACATTACAAAAAAATATGTTATAGTGATTTTCCAAAAAATTTATAGCTGGCTCCCTTTTTATGGTAATATAGCTTTAATAATGAAAAAAATAATACATTTTTTTTGTTGTATATACAATGTCATTGCTGTATACATTTTATTTTTAAATTCATAGCTTTCGAGCGGGCTGTTGTGAGATTTTCATACACAGCAGAGCAACCTGATGAACTGACATTAATAGAAGGTCAGATAGTTCGTATTCTTGACAAAGAGCTGGAAGATGAAGGTTGGTGGAAAGGTGAGGTTGGTGGAAAAGTTGGAGTTTTCCCTGACAACTTTGTGGAACTTTTACCAAATGAAGAGGTAATTAATTTTTAGATAATTTTCTAATTTTCATAAATCAAAATGTATTAAAATTTTCTTATTGAAAAATTTTGTTTAAAGATATGAAGTGCTCTTTAATAATTATTTTAAATTTTTTCTTTAATTTTGAAACTATGAATTTAGGTCAGCAAACCCAAAAAGCCCCCTCTACCTGCAGCATCAGCAAAACATCCCCTGCCTACCAAAGTTGGTGACAAACTCCAAACAGATCAGATGGAGGATAAAATAAAACAAGGTTTGTCTAACATTTCTTAAAAACTTCTTATCAGGATTTTATGTTGTTTTTTTTTTTAAATGATGTGGGAATTAAGTTATTAAACCCAGAACTTCATTTCTTGTGGCTTACCAGTTAAGAAAGCTTTTTACTCAAAAGCAAGTTGTAATATTTTCAGTAAAGATAGTTTAATTTATTCCTCTATCAAAGTTATAGCTTGCTGTATGGATGAGTTTTAGCTATATACATTTTTGTTACTGTATGTATGAATCTGCAATAAATTTTTAAACTATTTTCATATTAGAGTCCATGCAGCCATCTGTCACCATATAATACCTTTTCCTGTTAAATTCTGTTGACCACAGAGGTTTATAATTATCTTGGTTGTCGAAAAAGTAGAACATTCCCATTGTCATCTGGCACACCACGTTCCCCTTCAAAGGATTCACAATATCTTGGCAAGCGTGCTCAGATTGCTAAGGAGCTTTCAAGCATGATAGATGCTGTTGAACATATGGGAGATGAAGAATCTATGGTTTTATACCGCTCAGATGTCAAGGGGAAGCTGCATTATTATTATGGTGCTCATGTTCAGTTTCAAACCTTGTGTTCACTTTTTAATTGTTAGTTCCTTTTGTAACTGATGGCATAGGAGTGATGCGTTATGTCGGATGGTTATATACTTTATAGTGAATTAAAAATCATTTCACTTCCTAAAGATGTGTTATAGCCACTTTATTTGATATCCGATGGTTTCTTCAGTCTTAAATTGTTAAATTCATAATAGTGGCATTAAAAAATGTAGGTTTAATAACAGGAAATTTTTAAAACAATTTATTTAAAAAATGTATTATAATTCCTATGAGTTGATGATATGTTTTTTTAAAGTGTTTTATTTTGTTGTTTGATTTTAGTGTTGAGAGATTCTTTTTTTTCAATTTTCTTTTAGTTTATCACTTTGTAAAGCTTGTAACATATAATCTTGATTTTAAATGTTTGTTCATCTCAAAGATAAATCCTAAGACAAAGAAATTTTTTTAAAGAACACAAAACGAAACACAACATAATATCTGTTGTTCATTTTAAGATAAATTCTTAAAAGATGGAATTCTTAAATAATGTTATATCAAAATTATTATTAAGGATTTAAAAGTATTTTTTTCATAAAGCTAAATATAGCTTCATAGTTTAAAATAAGCCCTAAAATTACTGCTTAAGATTTACTAAAGCCCATGAGACCATTTGTTATTTTTTTCTCATTTAGAATCTTCCACACCGTCCATTACAAAGAAACCAGTTGCACCACCTCCTATTGGTAAGAAACCATTTAATCAAAAGTCTGTAGAACCAAAGAGTGAGTCTTCCATCCCTGTGAAACCTTCTTCAGTTATAAAGGATAAGAGTGCAAATAGAGAAAATCACTCGGATGAAAGAAATACTGACGGTAAGTCATTGAATTTTCACAGCTAAATAATAACCAATGAAGATATAACACTATTGGGTGACAGCATGCTAGTTACAGACTCAAAAACAAAAAAAATACACATGGATTGAAAGTGTAACAAGAATGTGGAATCATGTCATTGCTGTAAGTCTCGAAGCAATCGAGATTTTGATTAAGGTTGTTCAGACCGTTAATTTTTGATGGACCGGTTAATATTCCCATATAAAACCATCTGACCAGTTATTTTTCCTAATTTTTTAAAACCCACTTAAGAATGTAAAAACTTTGGCCCCGTCTTGTCTGTTTGTTACATCTTGTTTAAATCTCTTTGACAATGTCCTTCAACTCAGCAAATTTGTAAAAATAAATAAATAATGATAATTTGAAAAAAAATTTATTAATAATCCTGAGCCTAATGAGGAGTAATCAGAGATGATAATATGGGGATTTTAAAAACATTTTTAATGCCTTATTATTTTTAAATCATTGACTTGATTGAATTATTTTATATGACCCTTTAGTTTTCCTGTTAAAATTAAGTGCAATAGTAGCACTCAAACATTGTCCATTATTTACATCAAAAGTGTCTTGGGGTTATTCCACACTATTATGTTAGCTCTAGTCATATACCATGAAAAACGGGTAAACAGGGTATGAGTTAGCCTGACAGGATGTAAAAATGCATCGTAAGATGTTACGTCCTGTCAGTCTAACTCATACCCACCCTGTTAACCTGTTTTCCATTTACTAATTCATAAGCCCGATTGCAGTTTCACCCCCCATTTTGTTCACTACTACGCCATGGCAAGTCAGTGAAAGAAAAATATTTTAAAGAATTATTCATCAGCCAAACTAGACTAACAGTGGTGATTGTGATTTTTTTTTTGTACCATAGAATACTCAGATGGCGCTTTGATGTTAATGTTGCTCGTGTTTGTTAGTTCTCATATGCTGCCCCGCAGGTTAACTGTTAACAACCTTACCATAAACAGCTTATAAGACAACCCACCAAAAATGCACTCAGGAAATACAAAGGATTCATTTAGTCATAGTCACCTAAGGGGGAGAATGAGTTAATTGTTAATGTAATTAACTAAAATATTATTTGCAATAAATAATCATTTGTATGTTTTATCAGAGAAAATTTTTGTTGTTTTTTCCCTCAAAAATTCTTCATCACTTTGTTAAGAAAATTTCTTTTAAAAGTTCATATGTTAAAATCAAACCTACATATCTACTGTGTTATTGTAGAAATCTTATGTTATTTATTAGAATTATACTCCTACTAATAAGTGTTTCATAATTTTAATAGTAAGTAGTAATTTGTAAAAAAATCTAAAAATTAATAAGAGGATGAATGTGTTTCAGACTCTGCTAGCTTTGATGGGATTGAACCTGCGGGCCAGAAGTTAACTCATCTCACAGCCAATCGAGCGAAGGGACCCAAAAAGCGCCCACCCTCCACGGTCCTCACCCTTAATGTATGCATGCTTGCATGGCTTCTTAACATTAGTTAGCTTATGCTTACATTGCCATTGACCTAATTATAATACCAGCCAATCAGGAAAAAACTTATTTAAATATCAAACATCCATTTTGTGGTCTTAAGCTATTTATACTAGGCAATATTGCTGGCTTGATAAGACAATATTTATAATTAAAGTTTTTGAAATGTTAAAAACATAAGATGTTTTACTTTTTCTGGCAAAACACTTTTTTATGTTCAAACTTTATTCACTTTGGCTGGCATTAAATAGTATTTATATTTTTTAAAAACTTTGATGACACTTACCCAAAGATTTGCCTTGAGATTATGAGATGTCATTTAGACAACTTTCAGAATTAATTATATAAATGCATCAGGAAGACTTACATGGATATAGATTAACTTAAATAAAATCATTTATTAATAAAATTTAAACAAATGATCTTGCATAGTTTTAATTTATTAAATTTCAAGGTCAATAAAATATAATCAGAGGTAAATTTTAAAAAAATGTATGAAACATGGATTGGGTGGTGCTACAACTGAATTTTATAATAAAATGGACTACTCAACAATGGTTTTAAAATGTAATTTTAGTCTTACTCCACAGAGAACCTTCTAATTGGGTGAAGTAATTAGGAATCAAATGTATAAATTAACGCCCATGTAAAATATTAAACATTTTTTTAAGACAAGCTACTTTGTTTAGCAGGTGTAGCAGTTTGCTCAGAACCACTGCCACATGGTTCCCATGTTTAGTAAATGACCCTGACCCTACTTTTTCCTAACCAACCTGCATTTGACCTCTTTCTCCTGGTTGATGTGCCTTTTATATGTGTTAATAGGGTTCTGACCAAGTGCTCACATATTTTTCACTGGTTTTTTAAAAATATTTTCAGTCTTTATTTTGACATCTTTTGGTGTTATTCGCCATTCTTGTCCATTAGGTCAAAGTTCCATGAGTGTTGTTCTGGCCATGTTTGCCACTTTGGAAAAGTTGATATCACGCATGTCGTTATCTGTTGGCTGTGGTCAATGTTTCACTTTATATTGTTCAACATTCACCTCCCAGTTGCATAAGCTCGTTGTGTTGATAACAGAGTTACATTGTAGGAAAAATTTAACCATTGAGGGCATATTGGTGTTGGTTGATTAATTAAAGAATAGAAAACTGATAATTTTCCTATTGGTAGAGATGATCTTTGAGGAAGCTGGTGTGTTTGTTGGGAGGCTTTATAGGATTTTGAGTTAGTATTTTGGTGTTTTAACCTAATGTTAGCTCCAAATATTCAAATTGTTAACAAATGAGATGTAGTCTAGATAAAACATTTACAAAATTAAATATCACACTAAAGCAATTAAATCCCCCCCCCCTGTTATCTTTGTGTTTGTACAGGATGGTGGGGAAGAACAACCAGGAAATGTCTCACATATTCCCTAATAATTTTTGATGCATGAGTCACAAATGTGAATATATCCTTATGAGAATGATCTGCCTTTTCTTGGCGTATGAGTCTAATAATGTTTGAGGTTTTGGTAATAAAAAATGATTTTTGTGTGACAAGCAAGGCTGACAACCTCTGCCCTTTTGTGTTCAATAATATAAGGCTGACAACCTCTGCTACTTTGTTCAATAATATAAGGCTAACTACCTCTGCCATTTTGTTCAATAATTGAAGGCTGACAACCTCTGCCCTTTTGTTTAATAATATAAGGCTGACTACCTCTGCCCTTTTGTTTAATAATATAAGGCTGACTACCTCTGCCCTTTTGTTTAATAATATAAGCTGTGGTGATTAGGCTGTCCTTTTATGTAGTTCACCATCAAATCTTCCCCCTTTGTTTTTGTTTAGAACAATTAATTAATGCTAGAATATTTTACTGAGAATCATTATAAACAACAGCTTTGATGTAATATTCTAAATGAACGTTAAAGAAATATTACAAATGATTATTTTAGGGATTACTTAGAAGCATAAATGATTTAATGAAAGAAATATTGTGAAAAAAGCCGTACTGCTGCTAAAATTTAGGAAAACTTGTTTAAAAAGCTCTGTTGTTATATTATATTTTTTAAAGTAGAAGATGGCAAGCTAAAAATGTTGATTTATTTGAGCCTATCTCAAGCTTGTTTGATATCAGCCCTAGTATTGATATTGTGTATTACTGTAGTGTAATCCTAGTTGGGGAAAAAGTTTAAATGAACTGTTTTTATGTAGAAATTTTAACTTACTCCTCTATTATTGTACCTTTATGTGTAAGAAAGCGTATCTATTATTAGAATTATACTACAATGTAAGTTGTTATAGAAGCAAATGTTTGAGAGCCTCATCTAAATGTTATTGCTTTACCATTTAGCCATTTTAACAATTGCCATAAAAGAAAAAACCTATCATCAAAGTGTATGGTATCAATAATTTAACTCTATCTTTATATAATATATAAATATATATTCCAGCTTTATTTCAATTATTATTTTTGTCACTAATGCTTCATAGGAACTAAATTCATTTTAATTTTTTTTCAAATATTTTCCTCACACAGATAACCATCAAATTTTAAAAAATGGTTGTCTTTTAAAATTGTGCTGGAAAAATAATGAATAGTTTCTGCAATACTCTGTAATATTATTTCATACTCCAGTGAGTTGCTAACTATTTAATCCACTCCTTTTCATCTTTAAAGGGGACTAGAATATTGTATATTGCTTATATTCTAACTAATAATCTCTATCTTCTGCTTATCTGTTGTTGTTTTTCTATGGGCCAAAAGGATGGGGAAAAAGACTCCGAATCATTGGATGAGAGTAAAAACAGCTACAGTGCTGCTGATAAAATACACTCCCATGTCAGCGAGAAACACCATTCCCATTTACCAGATAGGCCCGACAAACCTCATCCTATTTTACCCCCCAAAGATAATAAACATGTGAGTATAGACCTTGGGAAAAAATATGTTTATTTATGGATCACCTTGTGAGGATAAATTAAAAGTTGTGTTTTTTTTTATCAATCAAATGGTTTCTTAAGTGTAACATATTCTTTCTAAAGTAGTTTGGCTAAAATACATTTGAACTTATCAAAATAACATTTTAGCTAGTTGCTCGCTTAAAATCTTTCTTTTAAAAAAATTATATAAACCTTTTGTAATTAATTCATTAACTTGATATTTAAACACATTTACTATTTTTCATAACATAATTAATTGAAACTTCATTTTAACAAAATATCTCTAATATTTTCAACCTTTACCTGAACTAACATCACATGGTTACTGAAAAAAAAAAAAAAGACAATTGAATCATACAATTTTTTAAAATATGCAGATTGTTCCAGTATTTTTTAGTTGAACTACATGAAATAAAAACTAATATTTTCCTATTCCGTTGAAAGTATTTAAATAAGGTGTAATTAAAAGATTAAATATCACTGATTGACAAAAATGCTCTCATATAATTTGTCACTGTCCGGGTTACAATGATCAGTTAGTAAATAAAAAATCTGTTCCCTGTTAATTGCTCAGTTTACATTTTTTTAAACAGTGATTTTAATGTTAGTGGAGTCTAGTATTATATTATATCTTTTACTTTCTTCTAATTATTAACTAAAAAGATTAAGTGAATTATGACAAAAATTTTAAAATGCATTTATTTTAATGACATTTTGTCATTAATGTTTCTATATCAAAACATCAAGCGTTTTATTTTTCTCAATTCTCAAGATTTGTTTTATTCTTAGGCCATGTGTTTTTTTAATTTTAAAAATTTAGACATTGATCATAGAATCTTCTTTGTTTAAAAGGAAAGACCAAAATCATTTTAAAAATGAAAGGGTTTGAAATGTATGTGCAAACATAAACCTTAACAGTTAATCTTCTAAGTTATTTTTTTTATTTGGCCATAAGGTGGGTGTCTCCATATTCTCAAAAACCAATTATTTTGTTGTACAACTCCATAACTCAGTATTTTATTTCTCTATTAGCAACCCCAACCTCCTTCAGAACCCGAACCTCCGTCATTACCTCCTCAACAATTAGTGCACTCCATAAGCAGAGACCAAAGTCCGCACATAAGTGCACCCCCACCTCGACCGCCAGAGCCTGTCTCTAATAAAGGTATGTACTTGATAAAGGTCCATTTCATTGATGTTTATCTCAATAGTAATCATTTTTATGCAATGCTCATATTGAAGCTGGCAAATATAGTGCTAGTCAGACCTAATGACATATGTAGTACTAATTTTCTCAGTTTAGATTAGGGATCACCAAATTATGGGCAATTTCATCGGTCATGTCAACATGAATGGTGAATGTTTTTTTTATAAAATATATGTTATACACAACAGTTTCATACAATGTAAATTAGAATTCTTGATCATCACGATTTCTAGAAAATCCCGGCTAAGTTGTGTCTAAAATTTACTATTTTCAATAATTTTATTAAGATTTTTTTACGCACACGAGTGTACTAGGTCTGATGTAACTACCTTTCTTTTTATTAAGAAAGCATTTTATGATAACTTGTAAACAATCCTTTTAGTTAACCCCACTTACTCATGATAAACAATAACATGGAAGCCTAAACTTTAACTTAGTTATTTTGGTTAGAAAGGTTAGGTGGCCCTCGCTCGTGATTTTGTCAGCCTGCCATAAAAAAGTTTGACAAGCCCTTGTTTAGATCATTATTCATCCTCAACGTCTTATTATATATCTGCAAAGTGGAAAGTAATTAACATTTAAGAACAAGAGGCAAAAAAAATTTCTAGTTGGGATACTTTAAAGGTTGAAATAATACACCATTTTTAATGATTATTTTTAAATAAACTTTTAGATTGTGGAAGTAGACTCGATGAAAACAGAATTGTTAAAAATTTTATTAGCTACAAAGGAATATTAGCTCATCTAAAATTCAGTCAGTTTTCTGAATGACTTTAAATTAGCAACTTAAATGTGTTGTAAGTGTGTAATAAACTATAATAAAATGCTATTTATCCAAAAATGTAAGTTAAATATGGAATAGAATTGTTTTGATTTAAATGTTAAATTGTTGACCCATGTTTGGGGTGGAGTGGTCAGTTTTTCCTAGTGGTCACTTTTTTTGGGAGAGGGGAGTGATGGCACATTTTGTGCCCCTAATAAATCATTTAAATATTCTTTATGTGATAGGGTTTGGTCAAGGTTAGTTTTTGTGGTTCTAATGTAGTAGGAATGGGCAACAGTTTACTCAAGCTACTTCATTGGGGTTTAATTCTTTGTGCCCAATTAAACAAACAAGAATATTTTTGAACACTTAAATGCGCATGTGTCAAACTCATAGTCAGCAGCACACCAGACGCATCATACATTTATACATATTTTTAACACTATTTATTCTCATCTTATTGGAATAATAATACAAATACTTTTTCTGCAATCAATAAAACTGACTTATTTTTTTTCTTTGATCAAAGCCCCCATCACAAACACATCGAATGCTTCAAATTTACAAGTTAATAAATTAATAGAGCAACTGCAGCGTGAGATAAATGAACTGAAAGCCAACACAGTCAGCAAAGCTGCATATAATGACCTTCGTGCTGAACATGAAAAACTTAAGTCAGAATTTGAATCCATGAGGAATGCCCACTCAAAAAAATTCCGTGAACTGGAGAATGAAGTTGATGAGGAAAAGAAGCTGCGGTTAACCACACAAGTTGAAATTGAGAGGGTGAAAAAGTTCATGTCTGAGACAAATGTTTGAATATTGTAAATTTCTAGACATTCATTTTAATAAATTCTCCTAGAATGTACCTTTTAAAGAACATTTTTCACATACACATCTTTATTTTGAATGTAACATAAACTAGGCATACCTAACAGAATTATTTGTTTTAACAACCAAACGCCCCCCAAACCCCTTTCCTGTTCCATTTTACCCTTTTTAACTCGTCCTCCACAAACCTTTCTTTTGTACTACTTACTTTATTTACACTCAAGTGTATATTTTAGTTTATCTATCCTGCTGTCTATGATAAAGCATTTTGTCTTCTGTGATTGAAAGATAAAGAATACAAACAGGGATTCAAATTCACTTGTCATATTTATTAGTATTATATGCTTATCTGGCATTTTTTTAAAAATGAATTAGCTTAAATTAATATCTGACACTGTATTAAAAATAAAAAATTTTCTTACCAAATGTCAATTTTTTAAAATATATTTCACACTTGAGTACATAACTAGAAAAAAATGTATTTAGTAAAAAAAATCTGAAAGAGATGGCTCAAATAAATGTAGAAATCCTAGTGTGATTAAATTTACTAGCACATTTTGTGAATGAAACCTCAACCAACACATCTTTGCTTCCCTTATTATTAAAAAAAAAAATTATGTTTATATATATATTGTAAAATATAAGTATTCTACTAAAGTGAAGAGTTTTGTTGACATTATTGGATTTTTCTCTGATTTCATTTGCTAGGGAAACAATAGAAGAAAAAACCTAAATACTAACCCAAAGAACTGCTTGTGGTTGTAACTATTTAAGATTGCTGCTTTATATTGAAATGAACAAAATGTTTTTGTCAACTAAGCTATTTTATTATTTATTCAACCATTTATTTTTTTTTATTGTCTGCACCATTCCGTTTCTGCTTTTAAAAAAAGAATCTCTTAGTTTTTTTTTTAACTCAAATCCTTAAAATAAATCATTCTTTAATTAAAAAGCTCAATTTTTGTTTCATTCCAAATTGTTACTCAAACTTTGGTCTCTGTTGCAACATTTTAAACACTTGTTTTCAAATATATTGGAATACAGTTATGATTATAACTTTTTAATTAACCCTTTAAAACTCTGTACTGAATAGAAATATAACAATTCATAATTCTTTTTTGAAATTTTTTATTTATCTGAGTTCTGAATGGAACAGTCTGATATTCCAATGTATTCATTTAAAGTTATTAATTATTATTATCTTTGAGACCATAATTATAAATAAAAATGGATATGGTTAGTGATTTCTGTATTTAGGTTGTGAGACAGCTTACACAACCAATTTTTCTGTTTATCTTTGCGCCTCACAATAGTTATAACACTTTAAATTAATAGGTTATTAATTGTTAGATTTTCATTTCTCTAATTAAAAAATTTTGATCAAGTAATTTTGTAATTTATTTTGTAATAGTTCAGTTATTTAAAATACCGGAAATGTGTTCATTAAATAGAAACAAAAAAATTACTTTTTCAAATCATTTTCAGATATTATTTTGCATCTTCTATGCAATAATTTTTTCAAATAGAGACAAATAAAACCACCATAATCAAGTTTTCTTTCATGGTGTAATCTATTTAAAAAAAAAAAAAAGAGAGAATTAAAAAAGAAATGGAGATTTTGAACACTATTTTATCTTAATACATGTACTGAGATAGTAGCATTGCACACTCTATTTCTGTAATAAATTATTTACAACAAAATGATGAATTGTATGATCATGCTAACCATACAACAAAATGATGAATTGTATGATCATGTTAACCATACAACAAAATGGTGAATTGTATGAACATGCTAACCATATAACAAATAAATGGAGCCCAGGGATATAATGGTCACAAAATTGTTTTATTTAAAATCACAAACCCTGTGTGCCTTCATGCAAAAACAATCCATGCTATCAGATATAAGCATATTTTTTTCCAAGGCATTCTGGGCAGTTTTATAAACTTTTTTAAAAAAGTCTTAATTATTGTAAGTGTGTTGTACGATGAACATATTTTGTTAAAAATTTATGTTAATAACAACATTTTTATTTTTTAATCTGAATGCCTCCCTGCATTAGGTTTAGCCTAAATTCAAATACAGCTTGTTGTTATGTCCTAAATTACATGTTTATCCAAGTAAAACATCTATTTGTAAATCATGGTTTCTATTTAATGAAAATAATTTTAATAATACATTAGGAAAGCAAAAAAAAAATATATATTTAGCTTTTATTTTTGAATTTTTCTTTCACAATATTGTTGCAAAGTAGAGAGCTGAATACTTAAAACATTTTTGTTATGATTGAAATCTGCTTGATTGATTTTGTTATTTTGCTTAAGAGTGCCATAACATATCCTCAATAAAAATAAAAAATATATATAGATATATATATATAAATATTCTTGAAGCATGGCACTTGGACTGAATTGGATGAAGATGCTTTTTTTCCATTTAATTGCTCCTTGAAAGTTAAAAAAAAAACACAAAACAACTGATATTAAAGATATAGGTTTTCTAACTTTCTAGGAATAATGTCTCAAAGCTACTAACTGTACCTGTACATAAATTTTTCCAACCTTGTGTATATATAACTAGTCACAACTTATTCACTTGCTAGTGATTGTTTTGGGTCCTCATTCAGAGCTGATAGATAACCTCTGAGTGCTCATTCAGGGCTCACCACATTCATTTTTTTTATTGATCCAAAGCTTTGTCAGTGGCATTTAAAACAATGTTCTTAGACTGTCAGATGTGCTCTGTGTTAAATCAACATATCATTTCCTCCCCCCCCCCCCCCAAACTGCTATTTCTTGATATTGTATTCATTGTGGGTTTATTTTATCCCTCCTATAAAATTAATCAAAATGGCATGTTTGGAACAAGTGTGAGGCCTTGCTTGTGTTTTCTGTTTGCTATTTACCATCAACATGGGTAATATTAATGATTGGGAAATATTGACCTCCACTATTTGAGTGTTTACATGTTGATGTACTACTAAGAATGTTTCCTCGTCTTGCAATGCTTTTGGCTTTTATGGTGTTTACAAGTTTGTCAAGACAACTCGCTGCTATCTAGAAATCTTCAAAGATTTTAACAAGGAAAGCATTTTAGTTTCATTTCATTTAACAGGTTAAAAAATCGTAGCTCTTCATAAATAAAAATCAAGCTCTTTGTAAGAATCCTTTATAATCCCATCCCTGTTCATTGCTAGAGCTTATTTAGACTGTAAATGTTCTACTCTTGTCACACCTCCTGTTTCTTTGGAAGATTTTAGGCTGAGGTCAATCTATAGCAAAATTGTAATGTGCATGTATATAATAAAATTGTTTTTATCATGAAAATACTTTTTTTTTTGAGAAATGTATCCCCCAACATTCTTCAGTCTCTTTAATGTACCAGATTCAAATTTATGAAGTAAAATCCGGCCAGAGTCAGATTTGTAAAAATGTCAGAATTCCAAATTTGCCGGAGACATATATGTTCATATATTCTGTGGCTCTACTGGCCAGCTGGATTCTGCAGAATTTATGAAGTGAAATTCTGCCGGAGCCAAAATCGCAAAAGTCGGTACACCTCTACTTTTTAAAAAAATTTGAAAATCTTTTCAATTTCAGAATGCGCAACATGCAGTCACATCAATTTTATTATGTTCTATCACCTTAAAATTTTCCTTTATTAAAAAAATATATTTGTGAATTGAATTAAATCACTGTACATTCCCTTCTATTATGACACAGATATTTCTTTCTAATCTAATGTCAGCAAAAGAAGGTGCATGACATAACTGTATTTAAGTGTATATTAATAAACATCTGGTTGGATTCTAGTTATAGTTGACTGGATATGTTTTGTTTTTTTCGTAAACTTGTAACTTTTCTTTACTTAACTAAATTTCAACAGTATTAGTAGTCATTAGCATTTTAAATGCTATTATTAAAATTATTAGCTTTTTATCAACCCAGCCTATGAAATCTGTGTTAATATTTTCTTAAAACTTTATTTATGCCAGTGAATATTTTGTATAAAGCCTTTCATTCCACTTAAACATTTTATTCTTTAGTACATTACCATATGAACATTGTGTACACACTTGACACAAATGGAATATAAATAAATATCTCTGAATATCCATATTTTTGTAACTTTTTTTACGACCTAACATTAATAGTATTAGCTTAGTAAAATCCTGGCACAAGGCAGCAGAGTAATCCTGCAGTAAATCACTGAGCATTGCGGCGAGATGCATTCAAACAGGGTCGATACGTTACCAAGACAATGGTCACCCCCAAACCCGACCGGCCAATGACCCAGCTGGTGGTCAGAGCATGGGTAAAAGACCATTTCTGAGTGAAATAGCTCTAAGGCTGGGCATCGGAAAGTACGGCCAGGAAAGTTTACCAGAGAATGCCCCGACCGAGGAAAAGCGATCCATGGTGGAAAATTGAACGTAGTAACCAGACGCTCATAACATGGATGAGAACTGATCATTGTCCAAAACGAAGCTAACTATACAAATTTAAGACCAGAAGGGAACTGGCCTGGTGCTTGTGCTGCCACTCTGAAGAGATGGTGGCCCACATACTAGAAGAGTGCCCTGAGGTGTGCCGGGTCTTACAGGGAGACATTACGATACCTGCTGAGCTTACCTCTATGGTCATGGCCGCTTGATGAGGCTCGCATGCGATAAATTGAATGGGGTCCTAAGAGCCAAACGGCTCGACCCAACAGAGATAATATATATATGTATGTAATAATTTATTTTTTACATTAAATATTTTTCAAGTATCAGGAAAAAATTTTTAAACTTGAAATTATATATAGTGAGCAGTAAAATCTTAAGACACAAAATTATATTTATGTTGTACTGATCAGTGGAAAAGTTTTATTTTTTTGTAATTTCTAATATTAGGGGGCGCGGTGGTCAAAGTGTTAGTGCGCTGCGGCACTAAAAATTCCAAAATAAAAATAATAAATCGGTCACGGGTTCAAATCCTGGTTCTGGCACCCCTACGGGTAGATGATGCTCGTTAAAACCTTGGCTGGTAGTTCATCTAGGAGAAGGAAACTCCGAATACAAATCCTCCGCTGCCTTGCGGCTATACCTGCCTTGCGGGAAAGGCTAAGGGAGTAAACCCTGAAAGAAAATCAGGAATTGGAGCACCTACAGGCGGTCTATACATAAGACTTATGTACATACCGGCAGCTCCTGCGACGCCAATGGCAGCCAAGCTGCATCGACGCAAGTCGTTCCCTTGGTTACACCATTGACTTGGAGAGGGGGGATATGCTGTATGGGCAGCAGCTAATTCTCCATAATACCCGCCCAGGCTTGCATCACCTCTGGAGAGGACACTCCAGCGTCGCCGCAAGGTGTCGACAAAACACGGGAAGCAGCAGTTACCGGTTATAAGCCAAAGCTCAATTGACGTAGAGCTAGGCGCCAGGGGCTGCTTCCGACGGTGGGAGAGACTACCAATGTCTCACTGGACAGCTACCGCCCGCCTCAAACTGGGCAGCCCCCAGTCAAATAGGTGCTATCCCGTCATGGCCTGCCTTCTCCACTGGGTGCGTGGAGATTAGAGTACCACTCAACAAGTGGGCCACTAAGCCCTGCACCAAGAAATACAAAAAAGAAAAAGAAGACCCCAGCTCTTCGAATCGCTAGCTGGAACGTGAGGACTATGTGTCCCGGCATCACTGATGATCTGCAGTCCATAAACGACACACGGAAGACAGGAATAATCGATAGAGAACTTAAAAGGCTAAAGATTGACATAGCATGCCTTCAGGAGACCAGGCTCCCAGACAACGGTTCACTCAAAGAGGCCAATTACACCTTCTTCTGGCAAGGCAGACCGAAAGACGAACCTAGACAGCATGGTGTGGGTTTCGCTGTTAAAAACACTCTTCTACCATCCATTGAACCACCGTCATCAGGCACGGAGAGGATCCTCACTCTAAGACTCAGAACAACTGCGGGCCCAGCAAACATTCTTAGTGTGTATGCCCCAACACTCTATTCAACTCCGGAAGAGAAGGACCAGTTCTATGGAGCGTTAGACCAGGCAATAGCCGGCATCCACAAAGACGAGGCAATCTATCTCCTAGGAGATTTCAATGCTAGAGTGGGGAGCGACCACGAAGCCTGGCCCACCTGCCTTGGACTATTTGGAAGAGGAAAGTTAAATGAAAATGGACAAAGGGTTCTGGAATTGTGCTGCTCACGAGGCTTGTGTGTGACCAACACTTTCTTCAAGTGCAAGGATATACATCAAGTATCTTGGAGACACCCTCGATCCCACCAATGGCACCAGCTGGACCTCATTATCACCAGGCGTGCACAACTAGCTAGCGTCCTACTCACTCGCAGCTACCACAGTGCCGACTGTGACACGGATCATTCCCTTGTCGCCAGCAAAGTACGAATAATGAGGAAAAACTCGTACCACACAAAGAAAAAGGGAAGTCCACGCATCAATACCTCCTGCATGAAAGACCCTGCGATAGCGCAGCTGTTCAAAGACAATGTGAAGGAAAGTCTCTCAAAGATGTCCCCATGCGTCACCATTGACTCCAAATGGACGCATCTGAGAGACACAATCTATACATCCGCAATACAAGCCTTTGGCAAAAAATCTCACCATTGGTACACCAGTCGACCACAGCGTCTGCATAAGCAAACCCACCCGCACCCCACACTGATAGTTAATATATGTATAGCTCCTAATTGAGGTTCTGAGCACAGATAATTAGAAAAAGAGTATATTTTTATACAGGGACAAATTTGAACAACTTATTGAAATAAGATAAGATTGTCAAAAAAACACATTTATTTTCAACATCAGATGACTCATGATTACACTGTCAAAATATCATGATAGTACATGAATCAGAAAGATTCATATTGACTCAACAGTCCAGAAATGTACAGCTTTGTCTCCACCAACAGCTACTATGGGAAGGTGCAGGTGCCATGAAAGACCATAGGATACTTTCAGATGTACGTTAACATGGAGCTGTTGAAATATAAAAATATATAATTTTATTATTTCAACCAAGTTTATTTTTTACCACACCCAATAACTTTTTATAATTAATGTTCATTTTGATATGAATTTAAATTTTATTTCTATTGCTACAATTCATGGTATTTCTAATAGAAGTGTGTCACTAAAATAATGGATAACACAAACAACTATTTATTAAGATATCCGCTGACCTGTTGATGCCTTGTGTTAAAAACTTTCAGCTGCCGCCCAGGTCGTCCACAGGTTGCCAAAAGAGATTCATGACACCTTGACCATTTAAAATTTCTTGCACCTTCATTATGTGCTTGTCGCTTTTCAATGGGAGTGCTGAAGATGGAAAGTGATTGGTAATATTTATAGAATAAATTCAAAATCAATAAAATGATAAAATATGCTTTATTATTCAGGGATGACCTTGCTTAAAATAAATAGAAATATACCTTGAACGAGAAACATCAAATATCATCCAGTCAGAGCCGGCCACAGCCCCAACAAGGAGGTTGTTATGTCGAGACCAATCAGCCGACAAGAGTGGTGTTTGACCACAACTTAGGCTCATGATTGGCTGATTATTGTGCAGGGAAAAAAATCGTATAGTCCCATCTTTCTGTGCTACCATCAACTGATGAGATTGGAATTTAAATTACAATCAAATAAATATTTATTTCTAACATTTACAAAGGATAATAATTCAAAAGTGGTCATTACCATATTTTAACAAATCTTTTTATTAATATGTTTAATATTTTACTGTAATAAAAACATTAAATTGATAGACAGGTACCTACCATTAAAACAACAAACAATTTTGATACCAAGTAGGACTTGACTTAAATTAAACCATTAGTGAAATAAGTTTAAGACTTGACTCCTCAATCAAATCACCCCACCCCCCTTTAAAATAACAAGGTTGTAAATAGTTATAGCCATATGGTTATGGTCTATGTGTCAATCTATCATGGTAGAAAAACATGAAAGCTGTATCTTGAGACAATTTTTTTAGGAAGTACAGAATAACAAGGTTATAACTCCTTAAAGGCCTACTAACATCAAATTTTCTGACGCAAATATCTTGGTTCTACCAAATATTCACATAAAACCTTGTTATTCTATGGTGGCAGAATATCTTGCTCAAGTAGCTCATTTCAAATATCCACTAAGACACACCAGGAAAACATTAACCATGGCCATATATACTCAACAAAGCACCAACAAAAACTCATTTCTGGTACTCATTACCTCTACTCATGACTTTTATTAATTTTTTATGCTCATGTTTATATTGCTTTGTAATTATTAAAGCGTGATATTCTCTCGTTTCTGTTTGCCATACCTTGTATCGCTCATCTGAATGCCAACAGACTGAGACACCTGGTGATGTAAGTTGAAAGATGGATTCTTGTTTGACATCTGTGAGAGCCCATATGCGACAGGTCATATCATCTCCTGTACTAGCCAGTCTGGTTCCTTCATCTGGTTCATATGTGATGGAATTAACAAACCCTTTATGTCCTGAGAGAATCTATAATGACAAATGACAACCAAAATATGTGTTTTTTGTAAGCTTCACAAAATAATAATCAGGTTTAGTAATATTATATAATGAACAATTCTAAGTGAAGATTTTACTGCTGAAAAATTGAAGTCAACACCCATAGCAGATAAAATGTTTCAAGGATTAGTTAAATTGTTAAAAACAAACACTATTAAAGACAATTAATTAATTTCAGAATCTTTATTGATCTGAAAAATAAAGATTTTGTTTTTCAATGATCATGCAGCATACAAGATTTATATTTTGCATGAACTGATTATTACTACCTCCAATAAAAATGTAAGAAGAAAAAAAAAGACAATGCCTTACACAAATAAAATTCAATTATGTTCAATGTGTTTAACACGATAATGGTTAAAGAAGAAATATCAGTTCACAAGAAATAATAAAAGGGTTCCAACAAACTATTATGCATTGCATGCTAAGCAAAAAAACGCTTGTCACGAATATATTTTGCATTTTTTGAATGGACAAATTAAGGAAAAATTCTGCGGCAGAAGCAAGAATTAAGAGGAGCTTGAAATAAAAGAGAGGTGGTGTCTTATATTTCTTATCAAAGGAAGCAAACTGTAAACTTCTCTTCAAAATGCTGACACATGGAGATAGCTGGTGAGACGAGCCAGTGTTTTTAAATACATGCATATGTACAGATCTATGTAAATAAAATTTACTATCATAAACATAATTTTGTTGAGCATATGTATTTTTTGTAATATCCTTTAACACGAAAAACTTTTATCACAAAAAATACTTCAGTGCGCTCAATTTTGTGTCAAATGATTTTCACTTTAAAATTTATATCAGGAAAATATGGATATAATAAAGTGCTTTTTCCCCTTTTGATGTAACCAAATTAAAATCTGAAAATAATTGTTTGGGAATCTTAAATTAATTTCAAAAAGGTTTATTATTTTTAATATGTAATTTTTACAAAATTGTTTAACCTAAATAAGTGCTGAGATACTCACTGTAATAGTGTTTGAAGTGTTCATGTCTGTTGAAAAAACTGTGAGGGTTCCATCAACAGTTGCCACTGCAAAACTACACATACAAAAAAAGAAATATAAACACAACTTGATGCATCTATTCCACTCACTTGGCTCTATTTAACAAGAAAATTGCATTTGCATGTTAAAATATCCTATGTTTCTCACACTAGTAGGGGCTAATAGATGCAAAGCACATGAAACCAAAAATGCCTATTCAAAATAAAACTACTGTACCATGACAAAAAAAAAAAAAAAAAAAAACCTAAGCTGTAGGTGTTTACCTAAATTTATTTATTTTTTTGTACTATTCAATTTTATAATGCTAATGGATTTTTTAAGCTTCTCATTCCCTTAAAAAATTCAAATTCATTTGAAAATTTATAAAAATGGTATCTAATTATTTAATTAATTAAAGACAGATTGCCCTTTAAAATTAACTCCTTAGTTTTTGTTCAAGTTTAAGCTAAAATGTTAATAAAGGATATTCTATACAAAGATTTATGTACTAATTTTTAAAGATATGGACTATATTCCATATGTTTTAATTAAGTTACAATTCCTTGAACTAATTGAGCCCCTCACAACCCTCAATGGCAGACCCTGCTGTAGAAGATACAAGCCTCTTGAGATTAAGCATTGTAAAAACATTACGAAAACATTACAGATTACTATTTTACACAATTAGATTTTAAATTGTTTATTATTATCATTATTAAATGCAAACTTATACAGCACAGTACTCCAGCATTTGGCTGGGGTCACTGCAGTTCACATAAAAATACTGGGCAACATGCTATAAAAATATTTACATTATAACAGTAACAAAATTTATAAAACATATATAAATACATGTCAAGTCATGAACAACACACAGCAGCATCTGCATTGGACAAAAAGAGGGGTAAGATTTTCAGTGGAGAAAGTATAGTTTGAAGTAATTTTTGGTGCAATATTTTAAGAAATTTGCTGCCTTAACTACTACACGACATCCGCTACATATCTCTGCGGCATTGCAGCTAAAAAGGAACATTGGTCTTTGAGTGCCATTGGTTAAATGCACTTTAACAGTTTCACGTTTTTGAGGAATTGTCATGATATTAATTTTATTACTAAAATTGCATAAAATAAGAAATTACCGTATATACTCGTTTTATAGACTCTTCGTTCATAAGCCGACATCCCCCTCTTTTGGAAGAGAAAAGTATTAAAATTGTGTAACCCGCTCGCAAGCCGACCCCCCAAAATAATAGGAGAGCTTAAACAAAATGCTACACTTGGTACTGCTTGTATTTGACTTTGTGGTCATTGTTAGACAAGAGTTACCGGCATTTTAAAACAAAGTCTTTGGTAAACAGTGGCGAAAATGCATACATTAAAATTCGTTTTTGAAAACAAATTTTATAAAATAATTTATTAAAACATTCACAAAAATTAATGAATTAATAAGGTAGGTGCAGATGTTCAATAATATATTATAGCTTCTGGTATAGAGCAATTGAATCTCGTAAAATGTAAAAAAGGACATTGATGATCTACAATAACAACACCGATATTCAATAAACATGTAGAAATCACCTATTACCTGCTCATAAGCCGACACCCGAATTTTCCCCCCTAGATTTTGTCCAAAAAAGGTCGGCTTTAGAATGAGTATATACGGTAAATACTTTAAGAAATTAAAATAAAGACTTAAGATACAGACAATAATTCTAATAATTTTATTGAATAAAAATTACGATATTACTGAAGTCATAATAGATTAAATTACATTTTCATGGAAAATTAATGAGAATAGCGACACTGAAATTAACAAAGAATAGAATGTTTTAAATTTTATATTGAAAAATTTCTTTGTTCAAGGAAATAACTACTTGGCCTTATGACACTAAAAGAATTAACGCTACCTCATGTGCTTAGGTAAAACTTTTAGGGATGTTTGTGGACTCCATGCAATGGCCAATGCACTTGATTTCGTTGAAAAGTCTCGCAATCTTGTATACTCAATACCCTTTGAAATTTCTGCATCTTCTTCCTAGAAAAAAAAGGGAGAAAAAAGTTAAAGCCAATTTCATCTACTTGATAGTAAGGTTGTTAACGGTTAACCGGTCCTCAAACTGGACCCTTTTATTCAGGACCGCTTAACCGCAAATTCAATAACCTTGTATAAGCTTATTACCTGGACTTCGTTTTTGTTGTGTTATGACTAACGCGAGCGACGGTGACTTTAAATCGCTTTTTCCATATTTCGGTATATAAATAATATACACGTCATCACTATTAATTTACTTCGCCTTGACTAAGAATGATGAGTTAAAATTTTTATTGGCTTACTTGTCTAGGCACCGTACGAGAGCTGGGCGCTAGCTCTATGCGCGTTTAATGTGAACAACAGAAAAGGTCGCCGACTGTTACTATTTATAATACTTGACAATAAGTTAAATGTAAAGACTTTATCAAGAGAAAAAAAGTAATTTGACAAAACTTATTGTAAATAAAAAGAAAATGATTATAAACAAAGAATTTCCACTACAAACACTAAATACCATACTTCTAAGAAAATTCAAGATCACAATGAATGGAATTGATAGTAGTCCATGTGCTCACAAAATAGACAATGTAATTATAGTCTGTTTCTTATAAAGACAAGGAAAGGATAAAAGCATATGACCCAGTGACCTATCAGCATTCACTGGTCATCGGTTTATAGTCTGTTTCCCGCATCCAAAAAAATGATCGGAGCTTGCTGCCGAGAGAAGTACCTATATTACAAGAGTCATTTGGTAGACACAAAGATACCAGGCGATTAATCGATCATCAAATTCGAATTTGGTCTTTAACTGGCAGTTTTCAAAGGAGTTTGACTTAAAATGACCACATCGATATAAAATTTGTTGTTTTCTATAAAAGTATTTTGTGTACGTTGGAAAAAGATCACAGCGCATCTGAGCTGAACACAAGTAGGCAGTGATGTCACATGTTCTTTGAAGTCACCATCAGACGGCGAGTTGCGAAATTTGATACACACTCTCTTTGTTGGTTCTCCAAAAAATTAAGGAAAAATAAGGACTGGACAGTAAAACTGTCTTTTTTAAAGGGTTAACCAGTCCTCGCAAACAAACTGACTTGACAACATTTGATAAAATGTCGTTTTAATACATAAAATTAAATATTAATCATTGTGGTTTACTTGTTTGTTGGAACGATTTTTAAAAAAAAAAATTTTTTTTTAAATTCTCTGTTTTGGCGGTAGCGCAGCAGAGGGGAACACTAGCGTCGGTACATAATAGATGCTTGGATGTCAAATCAGACAACGTGGGGAAATGCTTTCTGTTGTTGGTTCATAAAACATAGTAAAACTTGAGACCAACGCTTAACCGGTCAACTGGTCTTATTTTTAACAGTTAACTGGTCCTCAAAAATCGAGTGTCTTGACAACCTTACTTGATAGCAAATTCAGCCCATTCCAGAACCTGTTATGGAGATAAACAGGCATGTTTTAAAAGGCTGTTTTTTTGGTCTTGTTAAAAAAAAAAAAAAGTTAAATTAAATGAATGCATCCCAAATAAGCATGCCAGATGGCAAGAAAAGCCACCTTGCCATAGAAGAAAGAAATCATTGAAAACACAACAAAGAAGCCAGAATAATAGATCTTGCGCAATAATTCAACCTGGCCCTGAAAATAAAAACAGTCCTACAACACTCAACTTGTTACGTCGTTGTCTGGGTTACTTGTTATGACCAAACGGACAGATCAACTCAAGGTAGCCTAACACTTCTGAACATCTATAACTTTATTAACAGCAAAAGGTTCCTCTATTTACCAACACGTCCTATCTCTCTCTCACAGCAACTGCCTCTCTTCCCTACGTCACGCTCACACTCTTACGTCATACCCTTTCATACCGTGCGCACCGCACCAAACACAAGTAACAACATTGACATGTCAGGGAAAACCCAATAACTCCATAATGTTTCCCTGACATATCCCCCCTCTTCACTTTAGATTTAACTTACGGAGTTATATCTACACATGATAAGATACACGATCTTTCAAACATTAAAAAAAAATCAGGCATAGTATCATTGTCGTTTGCAAACGCAAACAAAACAAAACAACAACAAAAAAAAACATCTTTAACATCTTTGCAGTCCCCATAGTGGGACTCTCCATGTATCTTTATAGTCCCCATAGTGGGACTCTCCATGTATCTTTATAGTCCCCACAGTGGGACTCCATCCACATGTATCTTTAATGTCCCCATAGTGCATGGGACGCCTGTGTTATGGAGGTCTCCTATCCATCCATACCCACTTATATAATTATTTATCTTAAACATAACCATCATAATAATAATTATCAATGTGAACATCAAATCAAAACAATTCTCAAAACACCTTTATAATCATGAATAGCGAAATCATTGGAACAGTGCAAAATCATAATCATAATTCTCATAAATTATATATTTCATCGTAATCAATATCATGGAAAACTCATCATGAGAATCTATCATCATTATTACATCTTCTTTACAAAAATTTTCTGAGGTCTCCAGGTACAAAATTGTTTACATCATCAAAAGAAATTGTCATGACATAAAAATCACATCTTTAGTACATATAATAGCTAGTAACACTAGACATGAACCTCAGAAATATCACAACACATATCAAATAATGGCACGAGATCACCTAGACTCCAAAATTCAAACCCAAAAATTACCACATAATAGTTATGAGGACAAATCCCATACACATTTCATATTTATTTACTGCCATTCATATACAACCTCCCAAAAATTATCCCTAAAAAATTATCGCCATTGGTCTTGATGGTGGTATATATCTTTTGTCACCTATCTTAAACAAAAATCGACCCTTGTTTCCAGTACACAGGCTAATGTATCCTAGCTCAAGGCTATGCGCCCCTTCCCACATGGCAAAAAATATGTTGCAACTGGTGTCAATATAACCCTGGCCTCTATTAAACTTTTGACATTTCATGTGTGTGTCTTTTAATATCTCGGCGTACCAGCCAACTGCCCCCACATGACTCAATATTTCCTTGAGGACCCCAAAGATTAATAAACTCATTAGGCGTAACGAAAAAGCAAGACCGTCCTCTCTTTTTCGCGTAAACCTGTTCTGTGAGTTGTCGGTCAAGGTCTTTTGATTTCTGGCCAGTCTTGACTGCACATTGTCACTGTCCATGTGTAACTCTGTATTTGTCTTGGTGTGTTTATGGAGGTCATAAGCATCACCTTTGTGTAGCCGTATAAAACAATGTTCCTTTGAGCACTTATATTGCATTGTGAACCCACTTATTTTCTTTTTTTTTTCCTTGCGGACTATCACCATTTCCGCACCCTGCGTGGCATGTCTCTATCTCCGTATTCATCACATTCAAAATTTGTAGGTTTCTCCACCTCTGTGGTTTTAATCGGCTCGGCCATTTCCTCAATAACTTCCAATTCATCTGAAACCCTCTGATTTTCGTCAACTTTTGTCTGCCAGGCTCCTTTAACCCCATGATACTCATCTTTACTATATGGGTCAATACTTTCTTCCTTGTACGCCTGATGATTTTGAGCCATAAATTGTTCCTTCTCAATTAGTAATTGAGACCTTTTGGACCGTTTCTGCACCCCAGCTGTCATATCTGTATCATTCCCTGTTAATCTCAGCATCAATTTAG
>MUZC01000286.1:232224-262270 GCA_002072015.1 Radix auricularia | reverse complement strand
GGGGGGGTAAAAATTGGCCAAAATCGCGAGACATCATTTATGGACGGCCGTATAATCACACAACTGCACTTACAACTGATGATTTTGTGAATTATATGAAGAGCTATTAAATACAATTGAAATTGAACAGTACTTTGTATATTGTTCTTGAAGAAAAATGATTTTTCGCGAACTGTATCTCTTAAAATTACTATGAGCTCAGTTTGAGTTTAAAAGACAATTATTAAAAACAATTTTTTTTCACAAGATCTTCTCGGAGTGCTTGAAGTACTTTGCAAGCAAATGCCTCTGTTCCAGAATAATGCCTTTATTTTCAACAGTTTTGTCCTCTCTCGCTGTGACCGGGGGGGGGGGGGGATTGCCAGGATTTAATAATGTCACAAATTCTAACAAAGATTTGTTCCACTTTGATTTTTTTTTTTCGTTTACAACTTATTGTTGCTCTAAGTCAATTCTTTTTACCACGTGTTTATTAACTCGCTTACGTTTACCACAGATAGATCTTGGATGACAATGCATTGTTTCAAAATTTCCGATTGATTGAATGTACCTTAATTAAATAAATGCATATTTTAAAGTTTATCTGTATATAGCATATGTAGACGTCTGCTGTTGTTGATACTCACGTGCCACATGAGTTCACCCCTTGACCAATGCCCGTGGTATTAAAACGTTGGGCGGGCTCTTATGAGGTGTTTGGTATAAAAATAATAGAGGTAAAAAAAAGTGTTGTTTTTTTAAACCACGTTTTTATAAGTGGACTAAAAAGAAGAAAATAAATTAAAACTTAAAAGTTCAAGTACATTGATTTAATATGACTAAAAACGTGGGGCGGGTTCTTCAAAATCCCATTCTAATTTAGAAATACACCACAAAGATAGGCTAAGTGTTTGGTATAAAAATTAAAGATTTATAATTTAGAAGGCAAAAGAGAGATCTATAAGTGAGAGAATGAGTGAACTGCATATATAAAACCTCATAAGCACCCGCGCCAAGCTTTAGTCATTTATTAAATCAATGTACTTGAACTAATACGTTTTAGTTTATTTTATTCTTTTCAGTCCACTTATAAAAACGCGTTAAAAAATTACCTCTATTTTTTATTTATTCAATTTTTTATCCTCTTACCTTATCTTAGATATACTGACACTCCTTCTATGCAGAAGATAATTGCGTCCACAGACCATGACAGATGATGCAGCGGTCACAGGCCACGGCTATGAGGGTTCCACGCCTTACCCAGCCGCCTAACTATTGTTAGTTAGGAACCATTCGGAGCTGGGTGACTCAGGGACTCCTTAGGCCACAGGAACAAAGCCTTGCCTTCGTATGGATTTGTGACCATCGGTACGCCAGTTGAGCGCGCTTGCCACTCGACCACCGTACCCCTTTACAGTGGCGTCGTGAGGCGGGGGGCGGGCCGCCCCGGGTGACACCATCAGGGGGGTGACACCAAAGCCACAAATTTTACTGTTCGATTTTATGTTAGAAAAACAAAGAATACACATTTCTTTCAACTAGAAAGAAAGCAAGAAATACGATGATATACAGTAAACACTAAGATTTTAATTTTTTTTAAATCAGTTAACTTGCAATAATAAAAAAAACTCCAACACACAAACAACATTAAAACAAATAAGAAAAGAATGAAACAGTCGCAGCAGAGAGATCTTTAAAAAGGTTGGACTTAAAGCCATTTAGGCTTTACCACACTAACAGCATGAATGAATCCCACCTCACTATATCCTCCACCTTAGTGGGGTGGGGGAGTACAATTTTTCTCAAGTTTTCTTTGTTGTTTTTTAAGAAGAAAATTTTGAATGAAGGAAAGTTTGTATATAAATAGTCCCCCGGTTACAAGGGTCCCATCCCGAGTTAGCTGTTTCATGGTTACAAACGAGCCAACATAAAGAATAATATTACGCGTTATTCTTTATTTTTTAATGTTGTTTTTTTTTTTCAACGTTAGTTTTTCATGGGGTAAAGAATTGTTTTCTGTATTTGAAATCAAAAAGTTATTTTTAAAAAATATTTATTATTATTTCAACCTACAACTTAAGTTTGCGATTTTTTTCATGGCGAAGTTTTCAAACTTCTTTGATAGTATTATCGATTATTTATACTTTTTTTCCCCACGGACTTGTCCTTTCTTTTGTCTTCATATGAATCAAATTAAAAATGCTGTCTTTTAACAAACTCAATGAGAGACTTCAAATACTTGGCTGAAATCAAAGATATTCTCGTCTCTAGAAGGGATAATTTTGTTTTATGAAATCTCTCTAAAATTGTCTCCCAAATTCAACATAGCGACTTTAAGTTGTTTAAGTTCTTTCCGAAATCTTTCTGCTTCAAGTCAACAGACACGGGGCTGATTTTCGTTTGTTGCTAATTCTTTGAGTGCTGCAATATTTGTGAGAGACGTGTTGTGTTATATTGACATGGTATGAACGTGCGAGTTGACTGAGTATGAAACACGTGTTTTGTGCTGTGAACGGAAAATAGTGTGTGGTCGTGAAGGGAGAGGATGGATGGCTATTAATGTAAGGTTCGCTATGTAACAGAGGTTGATTCTAGGATTCATTAAAGATACTTGTTACCCAGACCACAAGGAGTTGAAGTCGTGTTTCTTGACTTGCAAGTTCTTTTACAATATTCTCATAGTATGAGTTATAAACACACTTGACAGCAGGGTCGGCCTTAGGCATAAGCAAACCGGCAACCACATATGGCCTCCGATTAGTCTCATTATTAATGGGTCCTCGCACAAAAATATTTCAATATTTATTTTGTCATTTTCTGTTACATTTTAAGCCACCAAATTCACTTCGATTAGGGCCTCCGATTCTCTTAGGCTGGCCCTGCATACAGCATTATGTCGGGTTGACCATCTTGTGTCAAACAAGGCTTTGTTAACATGTATCACTTTTATGTGTTTTGGAAGTATCTGTCGACGATGAGTAGATGCAACAAGCCAGGTATAAAGATTTTGCAGAAGACAACTGCTCCACGTTTCCCAACCAAGTGAAGGGAATGAGCTTTACACGGCACAAAATGAGCAGCACTGCACTTCTTACAAAGATTAGCACAGACTCTGTTATACTTCCTACTTATAACTGCAGCATAAGGCATTATCAGGGATTCATACAAACATTTGCCCATATTTATTATACATTATGACAACATTTAAATTATTGGGGACCCCTGGCTTTAGCCCGCTCAGCCCCCTCGCTTTAATTCAACCATAGGGGGAGGGGTCACGCATCTGTGACGATGTGTGACTAGGGGACGGGTGTGTTTAAAAATGTGACGTCCCATCAAAAAAAAAACCGCAACTTTAAATAAAAGTCCCCTTAAATATTTGATTGTTTACAATTTATTTAATGACGTTTTCAATGGCTCCCCGCGTGTTACGTTACTAGAGTGCATACTTACACTAAATACATATTTAAATTGCAAAATACGTATTTGAAACATGCAAATTTTTATTGAGAAAATTATGGCTTGGGAGAGGGGTGTCTAAGCTTTGTGACGTCATAGCGGAACAAGGGGTTGGGGGTTTACATTTTTGTGACAAAGTATGACGCGGGTGAAAGGGGGGGGGTCAAAATTGGTAACCTCACCTGACGTCATTTATGGACGTCCCCCTTTAAATCATGAAGGGGTGACACCATGAGCTACCGCCCCGGGTGACACCAACCCTAGCGACGCCCCTGCCCCTTTACAATTAAAAAAAACAAACTTTGGACATATTGAGTACTTGTTCATGGATGGCTAGTTTTGGACATATACGTGCAAAGTTTTAATGCCATTAAATAAACAATATTGTTCATTATTTTTGTTGATGCTGCCACTAAAAATGAAAAGACATTAAAATAAAATAATGATGCTTTGGTAGAATAAACTAATAAACCATAAAACTACGTCTACAGTTTTCTCTAGTAGTTTTTTTTTTTTTAAATTTCTCCTAGTCCCATAACCTCTTTTTGTTTCGAGATCGAAGGGGGTTCTAATGTTTCCATTAGAACATTCTCGGGCTTGGTAGACCCTGGTGGCGCTCTTCCCTCGCCAGTTCAGCGGATGACTTTCTAAGTGTTAGTCATTACTCAACATTTTTATAGTGGCTTTAAAGTGGGCTCGATCCCAAGCCCCTCAGTAGTTTACTTACGTTAAAATCAAACTTGAATCAATTACATATACCAGAACAATATTGTCATGTTCGTACACTACTTCAGCCCTTATGTTTTACACTTCAGTAGCATTAGTATCAGTTTTGATTTTTGAAACTTTCACATTCTTTAGCATAGTTTCTTTATTTCTTTTATTAATTTCTTTTGTTTTTATTTTATTTTGATAAAAAGTTCTACCATCTTTTAAAATTTTATTGCTAGAAACTAATTATGGACCAGGAGTTTTTCGTCCCTGGCAAAGTGCCGCCCGGGGCATCACCCCCTTGCTACGCCACTGGCTTAGGGCCTCATCAAGTCTAAATCGGGTCCTGGATAAAAGATAAGTTTTACTTTATTTTCGTCTGTCTATGTCTATTAGCTTTGTTTGTTTGCTTACGAAAGTTTTAGTTTTGTTGCTAATACGTTCGTTTTGTGGCGACTTGTCAGGCGCACCCAAAGTTACGTAGCTAGAGATTAGCTTGGCCTCTTTGGGGGCCCTGCATACGGGGCGTTGGCGTATTATTTAATGTAAAAAAAAAATTCGGAGAATCCTTTGAAGGCCCCCTTAAAATGGAGGCCTTGGGGGACTTTCGAATTTCTCTTCTCTCTCTTACCTATACAGACGCTCCTTATATGCAGAAGATAATTGCGTCCACAGACCATGACGGTGATCTGTTGGCAAGTGATGCAGCGTTCACATGCCACGGCTATGAGGGTTCCACGAATTATCCAGCAGCCCCAGGTCCCGGGAACAAATCCTTGCCTTCGCATGGATTCGAACCCGTGACCTTCGGTACGCCAGTCGAGCGCGCTGCTACTCGACCACCGTGTCCCATTTGGACCTCTCTCATAGCTACAGGGTTGCCAACCGTCCTTAAATTTACGGACAGTCCATAAAGATTTATCTTAAAATTGCCTTCCGTAAAATTCCGTAAAAAATTCAGACGTCCGTTTAAAAAAAAAAAAAAGACAAAACGTGGAATCTCAACGTTTTAAAAAATCAGTAGATCTAAATCACTTTTGTGATACCTATTTTCTTGATTCCAATTTTCATTCTTTAATTATTTTAGTGGCACTCCCGCGCTCTATTAATAAGCTGTAAGAGCTTTCTGGAAAGTACACACTTTAAATCACGCGATAAGGACGACGAGCGCCCAATGTTAAGTATCGATGTCTAGGGTATAGCTATACTTCAATAAGATAATACTATTATGACTCAAGCCCCCAACTGTTAAATACTTTTAATGTTAAATACTAATTGTCTAGGGTAATGCAAATAAGTAACAACTAACGCCTCTGTATACAACACAGAGAAATGTTTAATACATACATACATACATATATATATATATATAAATATATATATATATACTAGCTAATTACCCGCGCTTTGCAGCGGTAATTTAAGATTTCAGTTAGCGTTTAGAACCGGTAAACACTAATTCAATATCCCTTTGATTTCAATCTAAATCATGATGGATATGCTAAATATATTAACTAAACCGTCTTGGAACATACGTTAGAAGTTCATAAACCCATTGGACTTGGAAATTTTTATTATTTTTTAAAATCACATTTGCTCAATAATTTATCCATTTACTCAAAAGACACTTTTTAAATTACCTTTTATATAACTAATGTTAAAAATGGCATACGTGTCTCCAGCCCTAAAATGTGTTTTTACTATTAAAAATTAAAACTTATTTTAAAAAACTAAAATTTGGGTCGGGGGCCCTATGGGTGCAAATTGTATAGTTCAAAACAACTGCTTATTTCCATTTGGATCACCATGAATATATTTGTTAGTCCAAATTTGATTTAAAAAATCGAGTGGTAACGAATGGTTAAAATGTTTTAAACATTAACGAAAAAGAGATTAGGGGCCAAGGGCCACAAAAATATTATTTTATTGACCAAACGAATTTTAACATACGCCTTCAAATTTTTATCTCCCGAGTTTTGTAAAAATGCATTTACAGAGTATTCAAAGTTTTTTTAAATTTGTAATTTAGCTAACATAAGGGGAAAAAACTGCTATTGAGTGATAAGTTTGCCTGCTACCATCCCAAATACGCATGCGTCTACCTGCACAGGATGTTGAAGAATTTGTGATGATTAACTTTGTATTTAAGAAAAAAATAAATTTGGGTCCCCGTCTCCCATTGAGTGGCAATTTAAATATTTTTTCGCTTGTTACCAGCGCGGGTGTGTACTCAACAGTTTCCTTAGAGTTTCATGCTTCTAACTACATGGGGAATTGGAAAATTAGTGATGAGTCAGTTTTTATATCAGAAAAAATACATTGAGGCCCCCGGCTCCCAGTGAGTGATACTTTAGATAATCTTTGCCTGTTACCATTGCGGGAGTGTACTAAACAACTTCCCAAATTCTCATGTTTCTACCTAAACGGGAAAAGGAAAAATAGCAATATTCAGTAAAAGGGGAAAAAAATTGGGCCCCCGGCCCCCATGAAAGTTAATTCTAATTTTAAAAAATTCTAATAATCGTGGCAAGAGGCTATTCAACAACTTACCAAAGTTTCATGCTTCTACCTACACGGAAAGTTGGAGGATTAGGGATGAGTAAATTTTTAAAATAAGAAAAAAACAACATGTGGCCCCCCCCGGCCCCCAGTAAGTGAGAATTTAAATATTATTTTCAACTGTTACCTTCATGGACGTGTACTGAATAACTGCCCAAATTTTCATGTTTTTACCTACACGGGAAAAAGGAGAATTAGTGATTTTCAGTTTTTATAAAGCTAACATAAGGAAAAAACTTCATTTTGGACCACAGCCCAAAGGAAGTGAGAATTTAAATATTATATTCATTTGTTACCATCGTAGAACTGTAGTGAACAACTACCCAAAGTTTCATCCTTCTGCCTACGCGGGAAATAGGATAATTAGTGATTTTCATATTTTATTTAGTCCTTGTAAGAGAAAAAATCATTTTTGGGCCCCCAGCCCCCATGAGTGTGAATTTTAAAATTATTTTCGCTAATTATTGTCACAATGGGCTACTCAATAACTTTGCAAAGTTTCATGCTTCTACCCACACGGGAAATCGGAGAATAAGTGATGAGTCCGTTTTTATAAAAGAAAAAATACATTTGGGCCCCCAGTAAGTCAGAATTTCAAAAAATTGTTTTCGCCTGTTACCATCGGGAAAGTGTACTGAACAACTGCCCAAAGTTTCATGCTTCTGCCTACGCGGGAAATAGCATAATTAGTGATTTTCATGTTTTATATAGTCCTTGTAAGGGGAAAAACGCTTTTGGGCCCCCCGCCCCCCTGAGTGTGATATTTAAAATTATTTTCCGCCAATAATTGTCACAATAGGCTATTCAACAACTTTGCAAAGTTTCATGCTTCTACCTACACGGGAAATCGGAGAATTAGTGATGAGTCAGTTTTTATATAGGGAAAAATACATTTGGGCCCCCGGCCCCTAATGAGTGATACTTTAAATATTTTTTTTGTACATGTTACCATTGCGGAAGTGTACTCAACGAATTCCCAAAGTTTCATGCTTCTACCTACACGGGAAAGTGGATAAGCAGCGATTTTCATATTTAAAAAAAAAAGTTTTTGGGCCCCCGGGCCCCACATTTTGTGATTCTAAAAATAATTAACGCCAATAATCGTTCCGAGAGGCTACTCAACAATTTACCAAAGTGTCATGCTTCTACCTACACAGAGAGTTGGATAATTAGTGATGAGTCAGTTTTCAATATAAGAAAAAAACTACATTTGGGCCCCCGGACCCCAGTAAGTGATAATTTAAATATTGTTTTCGCCTGTTACCATCGTAGAAGTATACTTAACAACTACCCAAAGTTTTGTGCTTTCACCTACACGCAAAATAGGAGAATTAGTCATTTTCATTTTTGTATATAGCTCATATAAGGAAAAAAGCAAAATGATGGGCCCCCAGACCCTAGGGGTGGTCACCTGGGGTTGAAACATAGCCTATGACCTTTTCCGGGTCAAATTGGGGTTCCATGCAAAATTTCACTACCCTGGGTCCAACGGTGTGGATTTGTATTGGTAACAAACAAACCGACAGACAAACTTTCAGCTTTATATATATTATAATGACTGGCTGGACTTCTATGCTCTGGTCAATCAGGCGTAGCGTATTATAGCTCTCTCTTATCTCCTCCTCGGTCAGTTATGCGGATTTGATTGACGGCCCGGCTAACTCGCAGCAATGGTCACCGTCAGCAAGGGTTCCCACGTGTGAAGCAAAACCACCGTGTCCCTTCCTCACTCCAGATCTCAGCACGCCTCCTGCCTGGGATTGTAGCCTAGTGGTTTCTCGTCTACCTATCGGCTTTCTAACAATTTTACTGTACTGTACTTTACTTCAATTTAACTAACAGCTTAACTCGAACTTAACTTTTCTAGTAATCCTTACTTTACTAGTACTTCCACTCCTACTAACTAGCTGAAAACAATAATATCGAATATCTTATTAAACTAATGTTAGTAATAACATATCAATCAAAGCATATCAATAGACATATCAATAAACATATCAACCAAAGCATATAAGGTATAAAGCATTAAATAACATATAATACCTATACAAATACATTTGACTATTCTAAGTCTAAGTACTATTCAAACATGAAAACAAACTTTTCAGCTAGGCTCAACTCTATTCTCTAGTTGACACCTCAGACCCGGTGCATTGTGAATCTTCTGAGAGAGAGAGAGACTGCTGAAAGGTTTGGATCCAGTATTTAAGGACCCCTGGCCACGCGTGGGTCAGCGGACCGTCCTCATTTTGATTGGTCAGTTGGCATGTACCAACTGTTTAGCACACGCTCACAATCACATGCATGCCTTCGAGAATGTTCAGCCAACTTCCACGTGCTAACCTATTACTAATTCTATAAAATTTTCCATGGTCCATCATGGATCTTTGTCCATCTCAAGGAAAACGTCCCTGTTGCGTTGATGGACCTACGCCTACACTCAACGGTTCTAAATTCGTAATGGTTCTAAAACTTGAGGTGGGGGGGGGGAACTCAACACCATCGACTGTTGAAAAGTTTTATGTTGATGTTCCTGCATTTTATACCAATGCAGTCGGTGCAATCCAGAAAAGAATGCCTATTAGCAACAGAGTGTTTAAGCTCATGTCAGTACTGAAAATCCTACTTGTGGAAGAAAGTCAGCAGTCCCAAGCCTGTGCTCTTCCTGGGGCTTCCCGGAAAACCCCCTCAGCTCTCTGGCCCCCTAAGAGACGTAAAAGCTGAGAAGCCCCCCCCCCCCCCGGAGCGGTCGCTTCTAGAAGCGGCCGCCTGGGCGTCCAGGACACTAGGTCGAAAACGCCTCCCACTAAGTTGACCTCCCGAGGGAGGGGTGGAATTTTCCCTACTTCGACTCGCTATCACTTCGGCGCCACCCCGGCAAAGCTTACGAGTCTCAATAATTAGGACCGCCGCACCGGGGGGATCATCACTGCCCAACCTGGGGTTTAACCTAAAACCCACTAGCAGAATATCGATGGAACTGTCGGAAATTCTGGAACTGGCCCAGCTTTTTCCACAAATTGTGTCTCAAACAGATTTTGATTGTTTGGAGGCCGAGTTTATTGACTACAAAGTTGCGGATTAAAGCATAGTCAAGCCGACTGAGGTTATGATGCGTTCTGGCATCAAGTGGGATAAATGACCAGAAATATCGAAAACAAAGAGTACAAATTTCCGCTACTTTCGAAGTTTGCACAAACAATGCTGGCGCTTCCACATGGAACAGCAGAAGTAGAACACGTTTTCTGCTTTTAGTTTATTGAAAACCAATTTGAGAAACAAATTGTCTACTCCAATGTTGGAAAGTTTACTGACTGTGAGAAATGGACCGGGGAAAATTACTCCCACAGTGATCGACAGAGTAAATGCTTCTATGTTTGATCAGAAGCAGGAGGAATTAAACACTGTCAATGATGATGAATGCCATACAATAAACTAACGTTATAAAAAAGAGACGTGCTCATATTCATATAGATACGTTACATTTTTTTTATAGCTACAATGCTTGAATTATGCTTCATATTCGTTCGTTTTAAGGTCAACATTTTATGTCAAATGTGTCCGTAAAAAATTATTTTTGTCCGTAAATTTTGTTGAGAGTTCTTATATTTGTCCGTAAATTTTGTTGAGAGTTCTTATATTTGTCCGTAAATTGTATTGTATTGAGTTGGCAACCCTGCATATATAGCTACGCCACTGCTCACGCATATCCTCTAACTAATTCTAGGCCTATAAGTTTTTTTTGTTGTTGTTGCTACCGAGCCTGATATTATCCTGTACGGAGCCTATGCCTATACCATTTAACGTAAGACTTCAGAACGGTGAGTTGCCTCTTCAAAACAATTTAAACGGTAATATTACTAGCCTACTAAAATGACTAGAACATAGGCCTACATAGGACATAGGCATCGGCAACCTTTCGAGACGGAAGAGCCAAAATGTAAACAATTTCCCAGCAATGTTCCCTCTCAAGTCTAAGGTACATTGGTCCATGTGCAAAGTTGCACAGCATCCTTTTTTTTTTGCACAATAAACAATATGCTGCATGGTAATTCTAAACTGCTGCGTGGCGTCAGCCAATTACCTAAATTGCCGCGCAGCCACGCAACTTAAGGGGAAAATTGTTTCCCAATTTTTAAAGAGGTAAAATTTAAGTGTAAAAACAGTTGGCAAATAAACTATCTTTGACCACTGCTTCACTTTTACTTTACAAAATCTCAGCATCTTTTTTCAACCTATTCAATAGTCTATTCAGACTATTATTAACATTAAAAAAAAACACATTAAAAAGAATTATTAACCACTGAGGTCAATAAATGAATTTAGTGTAACTAATTTACGATCGCTCAAATCGCCACACCTCAGACCGACCGATCCACCGAAAGCGCATACAGTATCATACTGCTGTAGCCCCGTACCGTATCTTATCTTAGATATACAGACGCTCCTTCTATGCAGAAGATAATTGCGTCCACAGACCATGAGAGATGATCTGTTGGCAAGTGATGCAGCGGTCACAGGCCACGGCTATAGGGGTTCCACGCATTACCCCAGCCGCCTAACTATTGTCTAGTTAAGTACCCATTCGGAGCTGGGGGACTCGGGGACTCCTCAGGCCCCAAGAACAAATCCTCACTTTCGTGTGGATTCGAACTCGTGACCATCAGTCCCACCGTACGCGTATTCAGTTACAGTGGCAGTCAGCGAGATTATTTGTATTGTGTGCCAGGTAAAATAACAATGACACTATTAGAACAACAAAAACGCGAAAGTAAACAAACGAATACAAACTAGATTTTCACTATAATATATACAAAGCAAGTACAAAGTAAATAAAACAAGTTAAAAGTAACAATTATAATTCTTTTAAAATTGAATGAAAAACAAACGATATGAATTTCAACTTAGACTTCAGGCAAAGTGCTTTATTGGATAAAAATCTGTCATGGCGGTAAACTGAAACAAATAAAAACATTAACAGGGATTTACTCCCCTGTTACTCTACTGTTTACTTAGCATTTTAGCATTGAACTTGAACATTGTTAATTGTTACAGTACACTTTTAAGACTTTTACTTTTTGGAACCCACATAATTTGGCTAATTGGGTTCGCCTTAATTAAATTTAACTCTTTCATTTAGTATTTAGCTTCAGTGCACATAGTTCTGAAAACTTAATTAAAAAAATAATGACACTCTTTAAATGGTGCTTTTTAATTTTTAGTGTAAATAAAAATAAATGAAATCAGAAAAAGTGAGTCAACTCAATGATCATTCAACGATGAATTCATTTCAAACTATGCAAGCTTTGCTGAAAAGCTCATACAACATTGGAGTTTCAACGGAATGGTTAACAGCCTGCCTTGAATGGATCCAGCAAGAAAATCAGGTATTTTATTATTAAAATACGTCCAGATACTCTTTCAAAAACAATTTATTTATTTATTTTTACATTTAGGCTACATGTATCAAGTATCAATTATCATGTACTGCATGTTTAGATCTAGTATCTAGAAAAGAAAAGTGAAATGGGCATCTAATATATGTTTGCTGGCACAAGCCATTTTTATTATGTAAGTAAGTAACTCCTCAACTGAATGAATGTATAAAGTATAATAAGGTAACATGAACCAAAATGAACTGTATATGTTTTTTTAAAATTATTATATTTCTTTGGACCTTTTTTATCCCTTAGTCTTAGTTTATTTAAGATTTATTAACATTTTAAGCTCACTTACATAAACGGTAATTTAAATAAGGAAATTATTAATTAAATATATTTGTAATATAATTTGCATTTCATTTAAGGGAGTATCTCTGTCCACTGATGACCTCCTCTCTCTGGTATATGAGCAATGGCTTCTGTCAGATTTATCTGAAATAGGAGAGAGCATACTGCCTGCAGATGTGATAAATGCTGACAAAGTAGACCTTAAAAGCAATTACCCTCTACAGGTAAGGAAATGGATTAGCTATAGCAAATAGCCAAGTCTACTTCAGTAAACAAAATGGATGTGGCTAGCGCTATGACAATTTTGTCGTAGCAGCAGACGACCCGGCCGGATGTTGCTAGCGTTACGACATGTCATAGCACTAGTCAGGAAACTAGTGCTACGACATGTCGTAACAGCAGACGATCCGGCTGGATGTTGCTAGTGTTACGACAAGTTTGTCGTAGCAGCAGACGATCCGGCGGGATGTTGCTAGCGTTACGACATATGCCACTCTTTGCAGTAGCCACTTTGAAAAAATTAAGTCGCAATAATATCTTAACAAACTCTCCTTTATATTGTATATGCATTTATATTATAATGCGACATTAATAGATCCGGGCTTATTTGTGTGTATTAATTTTAAAATCTAAATTAATTTAAATAATGGTAGCGCTTACTCGCTCGTCCACTTCCGGTAAGAAATCATGTTTGTAAAATTGAAGAGTTACAAGTATTCCTTGCGCCTTTCATTGAATCATTGAACCTCCGATTTTATTTGTGCATTCAAACTATCTAACACTCTAAAATCTATCACTAAGCTTAACCCAAACCTTAAAAACTATAACTAAACCTAACCCAAACCCTAAAATATATAACTAAACCTAACCCAAACCCTAAAATATATCCCTAAACCTAACCCAAATCCTAAAAAAACTATCACTAAACCCAACCCAAACCCTAAAATTTATCACTAAACCTACCCCTAAAATCTATCTCTAATCCTAAAATGTCAAAACAAACCATTTTTAAAAAAAATCTTTAAAAAAAAAACAAACATGAAAAAAAAATAAAGACCCAATCGTGACTCGAACCCCGGACCACCGATTAGAAAATCTATCGTACTATCAATACGACCATGCAAACACAAGGTTGTGTGGATCTTTTAAAGTTATAAAAAAAAGTTACAAGAAATATGGCTTGCTTGTAGCTCTTCAATTTTAGAAACATGATTTCTTACACAAACCAGACGAGCGAATAATCACTACCTTAAATAATTTATTTAAATAGATTTAAATTTAATATTGGTCTACCGATTATAAATATGTCGGTCGATTTTGCTATACTATACTATACTTGTGTAAGTGATGCCAATGCCGAGTATTGAAATTTAGCATACTGTAAAGTAAAGCCGTACATGAAAATCCTCAAGAAACGATTCACGCACAATCGCAAGAATGTAAAATAATTTGTTTCGTGTGGAATAATAAAATGTACTGTGTGCAGACTTGTCACTGGAAACCATTCCATTCATCCTTCAACTTCATTTTGACTCTATGACTATTACTATTGGCGTTTTAGTATTTGTTTGTTCTTGTTGTTTCATTCATAAAGTTTGGCGTGTGCAAAATTTATCTAACAATTGGTTAAAATTAACAATTATTATTGTAAGTCAAAGCCGAAGTTTGTTGTGAGTCATAATTATTCATATGTCATCTAGAACTTGTAATTGTAAACATATCAGTATAATTATAAATTATAAGTATCAAAAACTTCGTTTTGGCAAAAATGAATATCGGTAGACCCCTAAGATTTAATCAATGTATCTGCTTAATAAAATCTGTGAATAATAAAAAAAAATTATCAGCACACTCGTTGTTATTTTAAAAAAAAAATAAATAAATGAAATTTAAAAAAAACAAAAAAACTTGACGGCAGCGGGATTTGATCCCGCTATCAATAGTGTCATATCATTTACAAACTAACCCAACTATCCATTCGCCTAGCGAAGCTGTTGAGCAAATTCAATTTTTTAAATTTATAAGTTTTTTTCATTTAATGGATGAATCTAATTTTTTTTAACCTTTAAAATTCATTAATAGGCTTACTTAGTAATCATGATATTTTATTATGAGAACTATAGTTTAGTTTTCAAGTATTAGTATTAGCATAATTGAAATGCAACAAATTGTTTACGACATTGTCGTAACAGCAGACGATCCGGGGGGATGTTGCTGGCGTTACGAGATGTCATAGCACCTGCCACATCCCCCCTGGTTGTCTGCCGTTACGCCGTTAATTTGTTGTAGCAGTAGACACTTCGAAACAAAATTATAAAATAAAATATTTTTTTCCCCTTTAGCTGATTTCTGTCATTGATGTTGGATTTCCACTGTATGGTCAAATACAGAAATTGCAAGGTAGAGAAAATCCAAATGAAGAGGTGTCTGCCGACAAGCCTTTCCAACCAGCAGTGAGGCACTATTTCAATTTTTTAGAATTAGTCTTTCATATTTAGCATACAAAATAAAAAGCAATATTTTTCTAAATTATATTGCATAAATTATTTTTATCTTAATAATAAATAATCTGGAAAAATATATGCTTAATATTTGATTTCCTCACATCACCATCAAGAGACTACCAAATTTAGCCTTTATATCCACAAAGCAGATAGACAATTTTTTTAAGTCTAAAGGACTGCATACAACATTACACTTTTGGGACAAAAACATTTGCTTTAAAATGGCAAAATCTAAAATATCCATGAAATTAAAATGACTATATAAGCAAGAAATATATCTGTTAAGCATTTAAATATCAGCAAGCGAATCTTGGAGCTCTTTTTCCTTTCCTTGTGTCTTTTTTGATTGAACTGTGTAAATTATTGGCAATTTACATATAATTGAAAAACATAATTCTCCTCTTTAAAGAGTCACTAAGGTTGCCATATGGCACTTTTTATACTAATTTTACTTATATATCTTCTTTTTAAAAAAATTCCACTATCTCTATCATGTAAGAAAAAAAATCTGCTATGTACATATAGGTGGGTATTGGAAATTTAAAAATAAATATATTTCAGGGGCAGCAAAAATGTTTTTTTTTTTGCTTGCATGAGGCATGAAGATAGCATTTATTTCATTCTTATAGAGTGGTTTACCAGAACTGATAATTTTATACAGTATTTAAACTTTAAATATATGGTTATTTCATGGCCTTCTGCTCTACTTTAGTGTTTTATTTTTTTTAGCCTGTTATTATTAAATCTTTTTTTAAAATTTATCACTATAAATCTCTTTTAACTTTAAATTTACACTTTGTGCTATGTGGATATTAAGTTTTAATAGAAGCCTGTTTGACAACCAATTTATTGTTTCAGATAGAAATCTCCATTGTAACTATTTGTCATTACAGTGGGAGCCTAAACCATCTCGAATGCTTCTGCTCCAGCTGACTGATGGGTACACTCAAGTCCAGGCTATGGAGTACAGACCTATACAAAACTTAACTGGCCAGTTGCCAAGTGGAACAAAGGTAAAAGCATAGACCTCATTTTTAAAAATAAACTTTTACTATGCTGGTTGAATCATAAAATCATGACTTGCAGTTGCAGAAATTCCTATTTGTTGACTTTGAAAAACAACTTGTGTTTATCTTAATCAGTATTTTAATCTGTCAATTACTAGTGGGTCTAACTTACATGATAAGTAAACACTCAGGAGCAGATAGAAATATTAAATAATTAAATACAACTCAATCTTATGATTAATGATATAGATTTCATTTAACTACTCACTACAAAGACCACCATTGTACATTACATGTTTCTATTACAAAATGCTACTTAGCTGTAACTTAGGAAGTGCTGACTATTCTAATAAGTACACAATCATAAGAGACACATTAATAGTTATTTTGAAAAATAGTTCTAAACATCACTAAACATCCACATTATACACTAAAGTGCAAAGTTAATGCTTAATCATTTCACAACATACTTTAGCTTCAACAAGAATTATCAATTTTCTATTAAATAAATACACCCAAGTGTTAATGGGCATAAGGCTGTCTTCCCACAAAATCATTCTAATCCCAATTAGAAAAATATTATCCCTCATGTTCCCTCTAGATGCTGCTCATGGGACCTTTAGTTTGTATGAGGGGAATTATCTTACTGACTCCTGGGAGCATTCAAGTACTTGGCGGAGAAGTTGATGGGCTAGTAGAGAAAAATACACCTTTGAATAATCTAGAAACATTTATGTAAGTAAAACATCGGACAAAGAGAAAGAGAACTTCTCTGTTGCTTTTAGTAATGAAAATTTATTATTGAAACTTTAAAAAAAAGTTTTTAACAATATATTTTTTTCAATTCTCAGTATCTTCTCTGTGTTACTACCCAAATTAAGTTTTTTAAAATTATTGAATTTATATAATCTCTTGCTTTCAGGTGTTATTTTTATGTAGCAAATCCTGATTCATTTTATTATTTTAGGTTGAAAAACAGAGCAGATGAAGGTAAACATGCAAAAACTGAATTTTCCGGAAAGTTCATAAGGCGGATACCTGGTAAATCTGATGATCATCTCAAAGCTTCTATCAAAGGAGAAGACTTTGATTCAGATGAGTACAGACTTGAGCATAAAACAAGTCAGTTTGGGATTAAGACTGAGCTAAAACAGAATATTTCACAAAGCAGGACTAATGTGAGCTTGCAGGGAACCCAGTCCCATTATTCTGGTGGGCTACAAGATCACATCAAGGCCGAGATGAAATCAGGAATTAATAATTGTACCTACCAGAAATCACATTCGTCTGACTTAAATAATGCAGTGATGTCCAATCCTGGCAGAAGTAAAGAAGAAATATGGTCTGCATTGACAAGAACAACAGAAATAGATTTGTCTACTTCTAACAATGACCCACAGGTAGTCGTAGTAAATATCATAATCTTCTCTTTTACACTATCTTAACAGTAATCTTTACTCATAAAATTAAGTGAAGTGCTTATAATAAATTCTGTAATATATTAATTTTTTTAAAGTCATTTTGGGTTTGATATATTTCATTTCAGAATATGTTTAGTTACAGTGTAAAAAGTTTATTTATCAATGACAATTAAAAATCATGTAAAATAATATCAGGCTAACTGTTCAAATGGGTAAAATGCCATTGTTTTAGCAAATATTTTTGTTTCCCTTACTGAATATAAATCAGTAAAAAAACCCATGGTGACCCCCAAGTTGGGAACTGCTGCGTTAGTTGATTTTTCTACAGTTATATAAATAACGCTTTCCTTCACAACCAAATTACTGAACTCTTTAATTGGCTTTCGCATTTAAGTTAAAAATATATTGGGAAATTATTATTATTATTTTGGTCAATCTATATTTTAAGACTATTTTTTTCAGAAAAGTCGTGATTTTAGGAGATTTTGAAAAAGTGTCCAATAATCTTTTTTATAAAAAAAAATACAAGTTAAATTTTTTATAATCACGCCTAAAACATAATCATGCCTGTTTTTTTTTTTGGTTGAGCCTCTCAGGAAACATTTGATTTTTAAATATGTTTCTTAAAAGTCTTGTTATACATCTATTGTTTTGCCCAATAAAGCAATTTTAAGATTTTTCTTTTTAATCTCTCATTTCTTTTTACCTTGAGTTATTTCTATTAAAAATTCTTGTCATGGTTAATTATATTTATTTGCTTCATGAACCTCATCTTTGTGGGAGGGGATGGTTGTTGCTAACTGATGTCTGGGGAGTCTTTGCAAGCTTCCTTGTAGAATTTTCAGTATGTGCAGAAGATTTATGATGTAACATCACTTCATCTGACATTATTTTTTCTCTTTCCAACAAGAAAAAAGAATTGATTTATCTAAAACAGTGGTTCTTAACGCGGGTTCGATCGAACCCTAGGGGTTCGGTGAGTCAGTCGCCGGGGTTCGGCGGAGGGAGGTCAAGACAGCACCCGACTCAAGGCATCTATATTACTACTAATAATGAAGGGTTCGGTGAATGTGCATATGAAACTGGTGGGGTTCGGTACTTCCAAAAAGGTTAAGAACCACTGATCTAAAAGTCTCATGTTGTTTTAATTGTTTTTTTTCTCTTTTAGTGGGACAATGAAATGGACTACTCTGAATTATTTGATGATGACATGGATTTTGAACATACTGAAAGTTCTGATGCAGCAGCTAAAGATGTGAATAGAGCCCACAGACCACCTGAACATCCAACAGGAAGAATTGAACAAAACTCTTACAAACCATCAGAACGTCCAGCAGGCAGCATTATGAAGAACCCAAAGTCGGGGCTGACATTTGGCCACTCCGACCTGCAGGAACAACAGGTCCTTACAAAAAACTCATGGCCTGACCAAGATGACTTGTTTGATGATGATTATGAAATCATTGAATCAAATTGGTCGGCTTCATCTCTCATAAATAAAAACACTAATAAGACAATAGATAATAATTTTCCATTTCTGTCTAAAAACACTCAGAAACGCTTAAGCACGACAGATAAACAGAACATTTGTCAAACTCCCAAAGACAATAGCTCAAACCAAAGTTCACCTACAATACCCTTTCAGAATGAAGGAATGTTGAATTTTTCTCCAGGATCTGAACCTTCTAAAAATAGCCCATCAATTTTATTGAAAAAAGCTCCTCTTTTCAAAACCAAATCAACATCATCTTCTCGGGCTACAAATCAGCCTAAAATACAAAGTTTCTTATCAAACAAGTCTGGGTCAAAGAGTCAAATCCCTAAAAAAGGAAAGACATCAAGTAGCAATACAATTGTTATTGATGATGATACACATTCAACACCCACAACTGTAAAAATTGAAAGACTTATTGAACCATTTACCATGAAAAAACCAACTCCTGATAATTCTGAGAAAAAGTTCACCAGTGTGATGTCAGATGAATTATTAAGGAAGGAAAGACCTTTAAGATCTGGAGAGTCAGACAGCTCAACCAACAGTAAAACTAAAGTACACTCAGAAATCTGTACAAATTCTTTTTCAAATGCCAAAGAAAATAGTTTACCTAAAGCCATCATTCACCCTTTTGAAGATTTCAATGATATTAAAGGTAAAGAGTAATTTTGTTGAATACTTAGAGTTTCATTAAGTTTTTTTGAAGGCTTAAGCTAGAAATAAGTCTTAAACATAAACATTTTTTCAGATGAAACTTTTTGTTAAATGGTTGTCTTCTTTTCATTATTAATTCAGGGAAAAGTAAATTACAATATTCCAATGAAATGTTTCATTTTTAATGCTTTTCAAAGTAGGTGTATGATATTTAAACTGTTTCTAATTTTTTATTTCATTAGTCCAAAAATGAATCCAATTTATTTTTAGAAAATAGAATCTAAAAGTTTTGTTCCTCTAAAAATATATAAAATTAGTGAATACATAAACACAAGTAGTACAGAATTATTATTATTCTAGTCCTTGTGTAGTTGTTTAAATTTTTTTGTTTGTACAGTCGAAACCGCTTAAGTCGACGGCGTCGGGGGATGAAAAATGGCATCGACATAACCGATGATCGAGTTAAAGCGAAAACCAATATGGCGGCAAAATATTAACATGCGCTTGAAATTTCTTTATGTACGTGTTGTGCGTTGGGACGATTAATCAGAATCGTATAGGAATATCGGGACCCTATTTCTTCACTCTTTCTTACGGTTGTTAAGACCGTTCGTTTTAAAAGACCGTTTAAGTTTAAATATATCGCCGTTTTGCGGTGATTCCCAGATTGAGCCATACTGTGCCTTCGAAGCCACTTGCTTGATTTTCCTTACAAGCTACACAAATAATGGTGTATCGTGACCTATATATGACTCATGACAAAACGAACTCTTCTCTATATAAACGTACACAAATAAATTAGGTACTCCTTTTGAACCTTCAACTTTGACATATTTTAATTAATTCTAACCAATAGTTAAATGGCTTTTGCACACGGCCACTTGTTATGAATGAAACTATGTGAAGAAAGCAGTAGTACAGTGCATGTAATAGTCAAAATGAGGTTGAAGGATGAATGGTTGCCAATGACAACAAGTTTGCTCACGGTACATTTTATTATTCCATACGATCCCATCAGCTTAAAATTCCTTCGGTAACTTGATGCTAATAGGACTAACCAACATTAATGGTGTGGGAGATTGAGAGTGGGGGTGGGTAAACTGTGTGTAGTCTGTTATATTATATATTTATAGACATTTTTAGAATGAAAAATAAAACAACAGAATAGGTACAGGATGTTATCTTTTAGACAAGATCAACAAGAGTGCGTGAACTGTTATTGAACGATCAATTTTATTGGTTAGCAAGCATAAACTTAACCAATCGTAAAACTTTTTATAAGACGCGCGAAAATACGGAAGTGAGATGGTGAGTGGCAACGATAAGTAACATTTTCAAAAGCTGGCGATTTAAGTTAGCAACACAGGTCTCAATGCAAGAGGGCTGTGACGTCACCAGCACACGTCGCAATTTGATATTTTTCGTGGCTTTGATGGCCAATTACCATAGTACTAGAAGCAACACAGCGCTGAGAGCAAAACGCAAGTGGGTTGTGACGTCACCAGCACACGTCGCCAGCTGATATTTTTCGTGGCCTTGAGGGCCATTGCCATAGTACCAGAAGAAATACAGCGCTGAGAGCAAAACGCAAGTGGGCTGTGACGTCACCAGCAGACCATGTTGAGACAGAAATCATAGCTAACATTTTCAGAATTGGCGATTGGCCATGGCGATCGAGATAACCGATGTTAAGTGGCAAATTTGACCCTTTTTTGTGCTCGTGTTATGAGGTTTCGGCGACTTAAAAAAATCGAATTAATTAAACGACGAGAAAATACTAAGACAAAGAGAGAATTTGGCGGTTCCAAAAAAAACCGTCGACTTAATGGGGTGGTCGACCTAAGCGAGCTCGAGGTAAGTGGGTTCCACTGTAATATATTATTATATATTTCACTTTTATTTCAGTCAATGTTAGTGAAGGGCCTTACAAATATTTGGCAGATTTAACAAAATTAAAACCGCCTGCTTCAATCACTGTAAAGGTCAGTATAAAGATTAGAAAACATCCCACATGCAATAAAACAAGGTAATGATTTTACTGTTATTGTTTGGCATATTTCTTCTTCTTAGATATACAGACGCTCTTTCTATGCAGAAGATAATTGCGTCCACAGACCATGAGAGATGATCTCTTGGCAAGTGATGCAGCGGTCACAAGCCACGGCTAAAAGGGTTCCATGCATTACCCAGCCGCCTAACTATTGTCTAGTTAGGTACCCATTCATAGCAGGGTGACTCGGGGACTCGAACTCGTGACCATCGGTACAAAAGTCGAGCGTGCTACCACTCGACCCCCGATATTTTAATATCTTTGACTTGCTTATAGAGTGCAAAAAAAGTGGGGAAGGAATGGACACGAACTACAGCACAAAGAAATCAGAACACTGCAAGTGAATGTGGGGTGAGGGGGTGACTCCAAAACCTCGTTAGCCCCAAATCATGCGCACTGCAATTAGCTAGTTACCACCACCCTGCACCACTCTAGCTTGCCAACCGTAAACTGATTAGCCGGCCCTAGCGAGGATCATTCATCATGCTTATTTGCACTTCTCCTGTGCTTGTTCTGGTGAATCTATACTAATAAAAGGTAAAGCCCTCACTCACTCCCTGACTGACTCATCACTAATTCTCTAACTTCCTGTGTAAGTAGGTTCATGAAACTTACGGAAGTTGAGTACCCTCTAGTGTCGATAATTGGTTAAAAAGAATTTTAAAATTCCTACTCTTGGTGGGCCGCGGGCCCAAATTTACTTTTTTCCTGAAATGAGCTATATAAAACTGACTCATCACAAATTCTCAGATTTCCTGTGTAGGAAATATATCCATCATGATCCAGATTGAAATAAACTGTTGTTTGTTTTGAACTTTAAATTTTACATCGATGGAGCCTCAGGACCTTATTTTAGTTTTTTTAAAAGCTGTATAAATAGTTTTTTTTATTCATCCCACAGCCATTAAACTTTGGGAAGCTCACTCCGGGGAAGGTTTTTGACATAATTTTTTTTAAAAACATCACTTAGTAGGGACTGGGGTCCCGTGATGGCATTTTTAAACATGGGTTATCTAAAAGGTTTTTTAAAGAGTAGCTACTGGGTACATGGATGAATTATTGACCAAATTCAATATAAACAAAATTAAATTCCTATAGGATAATGAACTCTTAACATCTGTTCCTTTTGGGCCGGGGCCCAAAATAAATTTTTTCGTAAACTTTAAAGCTTTTTTCCCATTAGATTTTAAACAATTAAAATAAATTTAGACACTTATCTCCATAATGACTAGATTGAAATCATATGGCCTGAAGTTATGGGATATGAACCTGTTTTCTGCAGGGGCCCTTAATGTCATTCCCCATTTGATTTTACACGACCTTGACAAATATTGACAAACAAGTATATCCATCATGATCCAGATTAAAATCAATTGGTGTTAACATGGGTTCTCAACGCTAACTGAAATCCTTATTTTCCGCTGCAAATCGCAAGTATTTTGCTAGTCATATATATAGATCAGAATATTTTAATTTCCCTATACTTGAGACTTTTGGGTAATATCTTCCAAATAATCTGAAATGTTTTCTTGGTGTGCGTGCTTATGGACTTAATTAGTCACTCCATTTATGTCTTATATTAAACATAAAAATAATTCAAGTGATGAACTATAAGCATTAAATTAAATAATTGTTGGTCTAGTTCAGTGCATCTTTTTCTTTTGCCTTTGGGGACCCGTTCACCTTCATATCTGTTTTGTAATAAATTAAAGCTAATCAAAACCACCTCTGTATTACCTGTTAACATATTTAAACAAATAATTTAGACAATAGCGCATTATTTAAGTTACACAACTATCTTTGAATTGCAATAGTTTAATAATAAACATTCATATTATATTATGATTTCAAAAATAAAAAGGGTTCTAAAATAATATTAAAAATTTCCATATCAGGCATACATCTCCACTTTAATAGACAAGTTGGGTAGTGATGGTGGAGCCCAGTGGACACTGGCCTGTAGAATCAATGACGGAACAGCTAGTGTGGATGTGGAGTTATCCAATAGTGTGAGTTTAATTTGGAAGAAAGTTTTACATGTTAGCCTTAAATACAACTATAGCCTTTACAACACCGATTTTCATTATTTAATAAAGAAAAAAATCTAAACTACAATTTATTTACAGAAAAGGCAAATTTTAACGAGATCTTCTGTCAGGAGCTTGCAAGATTCCTTTTTCAATAACTCTCCTTATTTAGTGGCAACAAATCACATAGTTGGCATAGAAATTCGATAAACGAATTCATTCTTGTACGTTCTCAGGTCTTGACTAAACTAATTGGATTCTCAGCTAAAGATAGTCTAGTTATGAGACAGAAAGCAAAGGAAGATCCGCAAGTCAAGTCAACTTTGATGAAGGTACTTCAATGTTCACGTCAGCATTTCCAAGCAATTTAAGTAGAGGTGGAACATGACTGCCTTAGACATTTAATTCATCTTAAAATTGTATTGTTGTAATGGGTTTTTAAAATGGACAAATTGTTAATCATTATCATTGTCAATTTTGAGATGCTGGCTGCCCCCATTTTTTAAGTGAAATAATAGTTATACTGCATGAAATTATTGAAAGAAGTATAATTTAGCTATATCTCCTTTTATTAAAAAAATATTAACAATAAATGATATATCAATTATCAACAAAGTTCAATTTCTTTATTCAATAAGGTATAAGTGAGGGAAGGCATGCATATTATTTTAGAATATGCATGTTCAAATTAAAGATGATGCAAGCACTTCAAGGAAATACATATTTTGCAAAATTATTTGTTTAAGCTTTTGTTCAATTATACATTATTTAAAAACCTTTCTTCCTAGGGTTTATCACAATGTCAACAGAAGCTCATTAACATCTCGTGTCTCATGGATCTTGAAATTCTGTCATTGTCCAGACGCCCCATGGTTACCAAGTTGACTCAGTTGTCCAAGGAACATGTCATTCAACTGATTCAAAGAGTTCAAGCTCATCTACCTCTTACTCTTTGATAATGTGATAATATGCTGTGTATTAAATAAACCTGTCTAGAAATTATTGTACCCCTAGCATCATTTTTTGTGGATGGTTCTCCATGTCAAAAATGTTATAGCATTTTAAAGTCTTTTGAATATTCAAATTATCTAACAAAATTAATTTTTTCATTATGAGAAGGTAAGTAACTAAATTTACATATTTCAATTTAATGATTTCAATATTCAGTGAAGGAAAGTTTTCAAAATGCAGGACACTAGATTTTAGCTTATCTATTACAGGATAATTTATTTTTCACTTTTGATACTGGTACCCGATAGTTTGAAATATTCATATTTCTTGTTACTCCTGAAAAAGCCATGGACCAGGGCAGAGCTGAATTTTGCTTTGCCTCTAAGAAATGGGATGATGGATGGTTTGTGTCAAATAACTTGAGACTAAAAAGTAGTGAGGGTGGCGACATAGGATTTTATGATAAAGTTGTTTCATTCACATGTGTGTTTTACAGATATTAAAAATGTAAATAAACCAAATAATTAAATAAAATAATACAATATAAATTTTGTGTGTTTATTTTGAATTTGATAAATTTACATCGAAAGAAAATGATAGTCATGTTAACACAACATAAAGGCAGCTTTATTTTTCACTTTATAATCCTAAAATCAATTTCAAACAAAAACTGATATGACTTGATCAAAACCAATTAAATTATGCTAATTTAAATTTTCAAGAATTTTTAAAATATTTTTATACATCACAGGTAATTTAAACAATAAAAATCTATGATTTGAGGCTTTAAATTATTAAGACAAATGTTTTTAAGGCACTTTTCTCTCTTAGCATATGTAAAAGTAACCCAAATTTCCCAATAAAACTAAAAGCAACTACATTAATGGAATCTTCCAAAAAAAGTATTCCAAAACACATCCTATAATTTAAATAGTAAGCAAAAGCTATTACTTCTCACCCTGTAAGTCCAACTGATATGTACAGTAAGACATCAGCATTATTTGAAAGAATACATTTTTATTATAGTGTAAAGTTTCATTAAGTTAATTCTCCATAGTCTCCCAAAATAAAGAACAAAAAAAGAACACATAGCATGGCAATATTATGCATAACAAATAAGTTTAAAATGCAAAAAACTAAATATAATCGCAACAAACTATGTAATGTACTTTAAAAAAAAAAAAAATATATATAGCACCCACCAGTGAAAGAAGCCTTGACAGGATAGATATTTAATAAAGTTACATTGTTTTCTTCTGTATAACTGGGTAACAAAATTTATAAAAAGATGTTCAGTACTGATAGCGATTTATTGAAAAATGATGTACATTCATTATGTTAAAACATTGGGACCAAAGGCAATGTGAGATATGTTGGAATGTAACTATAAAATGGCTACCTCAAAAGGACTTATTTTGTCTTTCATTTTATAGAAATTTTTTTATTGAATACCATAATTTAGGCAATATAAGTAATACATGATTATCAGGTCAACTCTAAGTATTGAATAATATTTCAGAAGTTACAAAATGCCTTTTTTAAAAAGGTATTTAAGGTGTTAAGATAAAGGGGAAAGCAAGTAATTATTCAATTTCCATTCAGTAGGTAATGCAACGGTTTATAGTTAGCTACAGAGACTAGCTGGGCTTTAACGAGTTAAAACTCAGAATATGTAAGTAAGGAGATAACGCTAAACTTTCTTGCCTTTAATTGGAATTATGAGAGTGAAATCCCAGTGGGTGTTGTGTCTAAAATTAAACATCTGTGTTCACAATGTGGCTTGCGTACAATTTTTGAAATACATGTTACAATAATCACTGGAAGATTTCAAAGCCAGGTTTAATGACCCATAGTGCTTCAATGAGGCTCTCAACGAATTTTTTATATTTTTGAAATGGATCTCAGTTACTACAGTTCTGATCTAGGATCTGTCCTTTCAAAAGCTGAGACATTATCAAACTTCAACAATAAACAGTCATTAAGACTGGAAATGGAGCTGAAGGTAAATCTAACAGAAACAACTGGAATGTACACAAGTGGTTGAGAAAATTGTTTCCCACATTATGTGCAGAAAGATTCAGGTCCATAAATACTTTAAAAATGGCATGAAAATAAGAGATTCAGTAAAATTGATGCATCACAAGACAAATAGATTCTGAGAACTAAAATTGTTCCATCAAAAATTGTAATTACAAGGCAGTAAAAGGCAAAAAATGCATATCTTGAGAAAAAAAAAAAGCCAAGGCACTTGATTGCTTGTACGACATCTCAGAGATATAATGTAAACTTTTTTTTATACACATAAAAGTAATTTACAGGCTTATGCAATATCAATACTGAAACATTCTTTTACAAATAACATTAATTTCCTAAAAGGCTCTTTGGGATGGTCTATAACACCACTAACTTTGAAGTTAAAATGGCAAAAGTGTGGAAAAAAATAATTGAAGAAACTCAAAAGGAAAGCTAGAGACCCTGAATGCGCCTGTAAAGTAAAAGATAACCCATAACCAATAAAGGCTAACTCAATCTTTCTAGATTTAAACAAAATGTATATGAGGATAGAATTTTAAAAAATTATTCTGAGAGCAGATCAATAATAAATGTTTAAGTACAAGAACTTGGCCTATTTAAAAACTTCTCATTCCACCAAAAAGTGTTGTAATATATTTAAGAAAAAAAACAACAACAATATTATTGACAAAATGTCTATTTAAAATATACTTTGTGGCCTTCTTGAATTAGATGAAATAGAATTAAATTAAAAAATTCAAGTTGAATATACAACTTGATGTTTCAATCCTCTAAATCATTTTTATATCTTTTGAAGCCTTCTCTTCTTTAATTAACTTAAAAATTGTAATTATGACTACTGAAGATTGTTTTAAAATCAAGGCTATGAGAGTTCACAAATAGTTTACATGCTTATTAAAATTTGAACAAAATATGCCATCCTTCACAAAATAGTTTAGTTTACCAATGCAAGAAAGGCCCTTGAGCGAAGATTTTAAGATTTGTCAAATCAACAGAACTGTACTAAAGGGAATATCCCCTATAGTGAACCATAGAGCTTTTATCTAATTGTCATTAACTATGTTTTCCTTAGCCATCTCATTCCTAAACTTTTTATATCCATTTATTTATTATTATTCTGATCACTTCTTTAACCAAAATGATTAATTTATTAACTGGTGAAATTATGTATCTTTAGTAAGTAATGCTTCCTAGCAGAGCATGAGGCCTTATTACTTATTACACATGATGAATATTTTGTCATATGTACATATTGATGTATTAATAATTATAAATTAGTTTCCCACATACTAAACTATTTGGAAGCAGTTATATATGTCAAGAATGAAATCCTAAATGGATTAAATAGTTTAATTAAAATTACAAATATTTATTTCATACAATACCGGGTATTTATTGCAAATATAATATCTTCAGGTTGGTCTACGCATGTAGAATTTTAAAAATTACATATTTATTTCTTTACAAATAACCCAATAAAAATGTATTGTATAAAATATAACAATTGAGGAGAAAATAAAAAATAAGTAGCAAACAAAATGAGAGCTCAGAAAGATTTCAATTTCACACTCTGGAAAGCTCATATTTTATTATAAGCATGAATTGGTCTTTATCAAATAAAACAACAACTAGACATTAATTTTGAAATTCAAAACCAAATTGAAAAAAATTAATTTAGTAGTTTAATGTGGATAATAAGGATAGTAATAGTTTAATACTGAACATAAATAAATGTCCAATGGATATGAAGTGTTCTTTTTTTAAGATATAACTATCAATATCAAAGATAATTCTGATTTGTAACTTCTTGTTTCTCCTTATTTATGACAACTAATAAATTTCAAATGAATTAACATTAAAAAAAAAACACTATTATTTTACCAATTTAAGTGCATTTTTGCACTTTACTGAGTACACGTAAGTGATTCCTTCAGATCATAAAGTAATATTACGTTGCTTTGTCAAACAATCTAAACAGATCTATATATAATAATAGATAAAACTTAAGTTGACATACATAGAAATACAATTTATTTCTTTATTTTTGCTGGCCATTTTATAGCGTGTGATAATTTTGTTCCTTACGAGCCTTGTAAAACTTTAGTCCAAAAAACACTAAAGCTACAATACCACCACAAAGTACGATGCCACCTATGAATGACGCACCATCAAAGTGCTGACCCCCAGAATTGGACGCTGCATTTGAAGATGTAGTTGGCTTAGCAGGTTCAGGCTCCTCAGCTGAAAAAAAACAACAACAAAACCAACGCTTTTATCGACAATTTGCATACAGATTTTACAGCAATGTTAAGATTGCAAGATCAGTTTCCACAAGGCTAAGAACACCAAAGTGTAGGTGCATATTGTAAGTTAGTTAGAGAAACACTGTTGATCCTTCAGTGTTTAATATGAAAGCAGGCCTACATAAAGTATTAAGACTTTTACATTTAAGCTTTTCATTTTTAAGTTTAAGCTACCGTATATCTTAATCTTAGATATACAGACGCTCCTTCTATGCAGAAGATAATTGCGTCCACAGACCATTTTATCTATTTTTGTAAATGTTTTAATTAAGTGTTTTCAAGAACCAATTTTAATGTACCTGCTTTCACCACTGTTTGCCAAAGAGCACAAAGAAAAATGTAAGCAGTACAAATTTTAAAATCGTAAATTTAGCTTGTAGTTTTAACAAAATGTGTACCATTTTGTTTAAGGTGTCCAATTATTAACCTTTACTGGGCAGAATTTTTTCCACTTTCATCCTCCAAACGGGCAATATTTTTTTTACAATTTTAAAGATATTTAGGGGTACGTCAGTAAAAACTCTATATCTTAGGTTTAAGTGCAAATATTTAAGTGAAATAAAAAAAAATGAATTCTCTTTTGATTATTTACCTTTTTATTCTTGTCATGTCTTGTTTTTTTATTAATCCATGTCTTCCCCCAAAAATATAACTTCCAATTACGTTTTTAAGAAGTTCAAACAAGCACTATTGATACTATTTACAAGCACAAATATCCAGTCTGACTGAAAGATCTGATGTTTGCATGATACTAACACTAATGTCACTATCAATCTCTTCCTCCAGCTCAAACTACATTTTTCTCAACTCAATTTCTGTTAAATGTAAGCCTATAAACCCCCCTTCATCCCTTCACGAATCCTAATCATCCAATTTGAACACTCACCAAAAATTTTTTTTAAAAAATTGAAAACCGAACACACCAAAGAGAACACGTGTGGAAATGTAGTTGAATCTATCCGCAAGTGAATAAACAGGAAATCACGTACCAGAAGTCTCATGATTTAAAAAAAAAAGCGAGATTTCAACTGATGGTATTACCGGCCGCTTTTGGCAGTTTTGCCCGTTTAGGGGTTAAGACGTTTTTGGCCGCTAAGCCCAGTAAAGGGTTAATTATTATTATTTTGTTTTTAGTTTGGGGGGGGGGGGGGTTTTTTTTCCCC
>MUZC01000286.1:163431-179477 GCA_002072015.1 Radix auricularia | reverse complement strand
TTATGAAACTGTCAAGGTAATCTAGCAGCTATAGATTCTCTCATCAATTATGAAACTGTCAAGGTAATGTAGCAGCTATAGATTCTCTCATCAATTATGAAACTGTCAAGGTAATCTAGCAGCTATAGATTCTCTCATCACTTATGAAACTGTCAAGGTAATCTAGCAGCTATAGATTCTCTCATCAATTATGAAACTGTCAAGGTAATCTAGCAGCTATAGATTCTCTCATCAATTATGAAACTGTCTAGGTAATCTAGCAGCTATAGATTCTCTCATCAATTATAACACTGTCAAGGTAATCTAGCAGCTATAGATTATCTCATCAATTATGAAACTGTCAAGGTAATCTAGCAGCTATAGATTCTCTCATCAATTATGAAACTGTCAAGGTAATCTAGCAGCTATAGGTACTCTCATCAATTATATTAAACTGTCAAGATAATGTAGCAGCTATAGATTCTCTCATCAATTATGAAACTGTCAAGGTAATCTAGCAGCTTGTTGCGTTCTGGGTTCTGGATAATCTTAGTCCCCGACAACACACTGGCAGCAACGAGGAGGCAGGTGTCTCTCTCAAGGACAAGACAGTCCCCGACAACACACTGGCAGCACGAGAAGGCAGATGTCTCTCTCACAGATTTTACCGACAACACATCGGACCTGATGACTGCGGCCGACGCTTCGATGTTCGACAAGAGTCTCCAGAAGTCCACTGACGTAGCCCCCAATGTTGCGTTCTGGGTTCTGGATAATCTTATTAAGACAGACTCTTGTCAAATATAATATGTTCTTTATTGTGGTAGAAATACAAGTATAAATAATCCTTCACTATCTGCATTACACTGAAGTCAATACAGCCATCCAGACATCCAATTATAGGCATACAGGCTCCGGTGGTCACAATGTTTGAGCAACCTTGATAAAACAATGTCTCACAAGCACAGCCCTGGCCTAACGTCCAACGCACACACTAACTCTGACCTCCACTCGACTCTCTGACGTTTACTCGACTCCCTGGACACACGCACACTACACTATTTATAGCCCTTACGCGAACTCTTAACAGTCATGGCGTGACATTCAAATGTCCGTTTATCTGAACACAATTCATAACATTTTCACAACAACTCACAACAACTCAGTGACAGTGATTCTCATACCTTGACACAGCTATAGATTCTCTCATCAATTATAACACTGTCAAGGTAATGTAGCAGTTATAGATTCTCTCATCAATTATGAAACTGTCAAGGTATTCTAGCAGCTATAGATTCTCTCATCATTTATGAAACTGTCAAGGTAATCTAGCAGCTATAGATTCTCTCATCAATTATGAAACTGTCAAGGTAATCTAGCAGCTATAGATTTCTCATCAATTATATTAAACAGTCATGGTAATCTGGCAGCTATAGATTCTCTCATCAATTATGAAACAGTCAAGGTAATCTAGCAGCTATAGATTCTCTCATCAATTATGAAACTGTCAAGGTAATCTAGCAGCTATAGATTCTCTCATCAATTATGAAACTGTAAGGTAATCTAGCAGCTATAGATTCTCTCATCAATTATGAAACAGTCAAGGTAATCTAGCAGCTATAGATTCTCTCATCAATTATGAAACTGTCAAGTCAGAACAGCCAAGGGTTCTGTCAATGTTGAGAGCCATGTCTATTATGTAAAGTTAATTCCAAAATAACCAAATCTTTAAAAAAAAAAATTATACTTTGTAATACTTAAGTTTGGTGTTGGACTTTATTTTATTTTGAATTCACCTCTCATTTGTCTATTGTTTTATCTTGACAAGTATTTCAACAATGAAGAATATGAAGCAAACAAGTATGATAAGCAACTGAAAAAGTATGAAGATTCATCACTGAAAACTACGGTCAGTTTGGCCATGTTGAACTGGGGTCAAAATGCTATTTTTAGCGCTGGCCTCACTGCTGTAATGATCATGGCTAGTCACAACATCATGGCAGGTGAAACATAGTTAATCATTAGATATAATTTTATTTAATTCTTCATAGTTTCAGTCACTATAGTTACTCAGAATTTTCTTTAGCTCTTAATGTGCCTGCCATAAGGTTTTTGGAAAACTTCCGCCTCAGTCCCGTAAGAATTTCCCAAATTACGATAAACCGGTTATGAAATTTAAAAAATTGCGTAAAATCCATTTATATTATTATTGTCATACTGACTTCATCTTTTAGGATAAGAACGGTTATTTTATGTATCCAAAAGACCATATTGTGTTTAAAACTATTTTTACCTGTAGTTTAGTACTACAATAAAGTAAAGCGAAATCGCATCTTAAAAAAAACCCGTAAAAACTTCCTGAATCAAGCGATAACACTAGCGAGGGAAACGACCGCCAATGCCGTAAGTCAAATTCACCTTTTTTCACGCACTGAAGAGTTTTTATTTTCTGTAATTTTGTTTCTAAGAGAGTTCTATCAAGGCGCGCTTTACTGAGCTTTGGTAATAAATGGGAGGTGTGCATAACCGCGCTTTAAAACATTAAGAGTTATCTCTTCATAGTTTCAGTCAACTTAGTTACTCAGATAGAATTTTCTTAAACTATCCATAGTTTTATTCAACATTTTAATCTGCTCCCTCACTCTGTGAGCTTTGTATTAATGTTTTGTCTCACAGGTACCCGAGTGCCTAAACTAATTTTTGTTTTTGTTCCTCTCAGGCACAATGACTGTGGGTGACCTAGTTATGGTCAATGGACTGTTGTTCCAGCTGTCCTTGCCCCTCAACTTTCTTGGTTCGGTGTACAGGGAAGTGCGGCAGTCATTGATTGACATGCATGCAATGTTCAGCCTCTTGAATATGACCACCAACATCAAGGTAACCAGGCATTTAGGAGACAGTTAAATTAGATAAATTAGATGAATTCGATGTTCAAGGTTAGACAATTACTTCATGGGCATGGCCAGTGGTTAATTAGTGCTATGGCCAGTGGTTAATTAGTGCTATGGCCAGTGGTTAATTAGTGCTATGGCCAGTGGTTAATTAGTGCTGTGGCCAGTGGTTAATTAGTGCTATGAAATACATAATTATGACTGAAATGTAATATTAAAAAATTAATTAATTTTCGGTTTATAAACTTACATCTTATTACACACCAGGATGTGTTTTTTCTGCTAGAGGGACCTTAACAATAATAAAAGCCCAAAATGTATTTTAGAAAATGTCACTGTAAAATTTAGTAACAGTGTATTGAAAAATAATATTAGATCATTAACTTTAAACTACTAGAGAATCATATAGTGCCACACATACTTGCTTACTTGGGATTTCATATACTCTAAAAAAAATAATGTTAGTGATTATTTAATGCTCAGAGTAAACTGAATGCCCCAGTCCTTCAAGTGACCCCAAGTGAATCAACCATCACATTCCAAGATGTCTACTTTGAGTATGTCAGGGGTCATAGCATCTTAAATGGTCTTAGTTTCACAGTTCCGTCTGGCAAGAAGGTGGCAATAGTTGGTGGCAGTGGATCCGGGTAAGTTGTTGTGGGTAGAATTATGTTCATGGGGAAGCAGTAAGAGGATTGATTTAGTTTGAGAGTAATTAGCATACAAGTAATTAACTAAGTAATTAATAGACAAGTAATTAACTCTTAATGTGCCATAAGGTTTTTTTGGAAAACTTCTGCCTCAGTGCCGTAAGAATTTCCAGAATTGCGATCAACCGGTTATGAAATTTAAAAAATTGTGTAAAATCCATTTATATTAATATTGTCATACTGACTTCATCTTTTAGGATAAGAATGGTTATTTTATGTATCCAAAAGACCATATTGAGTTTAAAAGTATTTTTACCTGTAGTGTAGTACTATTATATTAGTAATAAAGTATAACAAAATTGCATCTTCGAAAAAAAAGTTAAAAACCAGTAAAACTACCAAAAAACTTTGTGAATCGAGTGATAACACTGGCGAGGGAAACAGCCGCCATTGCCGGAAGTAGAATGCATTGTTTTTCACGCACTGAAGAGTTTTTATTTTCTGTAATTTTGATTCTAAAGAGAGTTCTATCGATGCACGCTTTACTGTGCTTTGGTAAAAACAAGTGGTGCGCATTACCACGCTTTAACACATTAAGAGTTAATAGGGGTCTACAAATATTCCAACTATCAAAAAAAAATTTATTTTGGAGGTTATCAAAAATTTATATTTTAATGATTAATTTTTATTTACTTCTTTGATTAGTGTTAAAAAATTTTTTTTGGATTGACATCTGTACTCTGAACTTTCTTTAGCAAATCAACCATTGTTAGACTTCTCTACCGGTTTTATGATCCACAAAAAGGAAGTATCCTTATCAATGGCCAGGAGATAGAAAATGTAAACCTGGACAGTATACGAAAAGCAATCGGAGTAGTCCCCCAGGTAAGGTATAGGTTTTAAAAATTATAAATTATAAGTCATTAAATTTCAAAGTTTTCAATACGAATTCAAGTATATTTTGATTAGCAGTGGCTTTTCTCCATATAATTCTGATAATTTTTTTTACTTTCTGAACCTTTAAAATTGACATCCCTCTCAATCTTACAGGATTGTGTCTTATTCCATGACACTGTGTATCACAACATTGCTTACGGCAAACTTTCAGCCACTGAAGAAGAAGTTCACAGGGCAGCAAAAATGGCAGAAATTCATGATGCAGTAATGAACAGATTTCCCAATAAATATCAAACACAAGTTGGAGAACGGGGGCTTAAACTGTCTGGTGAGGTTTTAAATTGGAGAACGAGGGCTTAAACTGTCTGGTGAGGTTGTAAGTTGGAGAATGAAAGCTTAAACTGTCTGGTGAGGTTGTAAGTTGGAGAATGAAGGCTTAAACTTTGTGGTGAGGTTTTAAGTTGGAGAATGGGGGCTTAAACTGTCTGGTGAGGTTGTAAGTTGGAGAATGGGGTCTTAAACTGTCTGGTGAGGTTTTAAGTTGGAGAACGAGGGCTTAACTGTCTGGTGAGGTTTAAGTTGGAGAACGAGGGCTTAAACTGTCTGGTGAGGTTTAAGTTGGAGAATGAGGGCTTAAGCTTAAACTGTCTGGTAAGGTTTAAGTTAGAGAACGAGGGCTTAAGCTTAAACTGTCTGGTAAGGTTTAAGTTAGAGAACGAGGGCTTAACTGTCTGGTGAGGTTTAATTTGGAGAACGAGGGCTTAAGCTTAAACTGTCTGGTGAGGTTTTAAAACGATGACTTCCTTGCATGTTAAGTAATTATTTTTTTCTGACTTTGGAAAATAGTTTCTGTGTTAAATGAAGCCACTACTGCTTGACACATTTCAACAAAGTCTTATCCTCCTATCATAGCCGGACATAAGATTTGACAATGTATGTTATTAGTAAACTATTAATAATCTATGTATCTAAAAATGAAAGATGTCTCTGTGTGTGTGTGTGCATGTCCTTTATAGCTCACTAAACCATTCATCCGATCATCATGAAACTTTTGGAGACTGCTGAGTACGCTCCTGGGATGGTAACTGGAAACCTTTTTTCTAAATTTAATTCTCATTGGGCGCCGGGGGCCCATAATGTCATTTTTTGCTTATATGAGCTATATAAAAAATTAGTTTTAGAATTAGCTACTGGGTAAATTGATAAATCTTACCAAACTTTGTATATAAAAATTGATTGCCAATATTAAAATACTATAGGGCATCGAACTCCTATTGGCCTTTCCTTCGGGGCTTGAGGCCCAAAATGACTTTGTTCTTTAACACATAAGATTTTATTCCCATTCAAATATTAATGATCTTAAATAATGACAAATGTATCCATTATTATACAGACTGAAATAAACAGGTGTAATGAGCTTTATATCTCGCACCGAATGGGCCCTGGGATCCTTAATGTTTTTTTTTCTGCTTATATGACCAATTTAAAAATTAGTTTATCTGTTAGCTATTGAGTAAATGAATGGATCTTAACCAAACTTTGTATACAAAAATCTGGTAGGGCACTGAAGTTCTAATGTCCATTTCTTTGGGGCCAGGGGGCCAAAATGTCTTTTTTCATAAACGTTTAAGATTTTATTCCCCATTCAATTATTAACGATCGCTATTGTTTTTAAAACACTCAATGATTTGTTTGAATTTATTCCTTTTTACTGAGATTTTTAGCAACGCACTTCAGGTCTGCTAGTTTAAAAGAAATCATCGAAAAATAAAAGTAACCATTTGATTGTTATTTAAATGTTTATTGGTGATAAAAGAATTGAAATTTTGTAAACATTACAAAATAAACATTAAAACAACACTTTAAAAAAAATATCCAGAATTTACTTATGCTAAATTGAAAAAAAATTAGACATTCATATTGGAGCCAGCTGGCATCATCTACTGATGTGGCTATTATTATATACATTATTTTAAAAAAAAATTATAACTGTTTCAACGTTAAGTTTTGTTGGTCCCTTAGACGCTTAGGGGTAGCCATCAATTATGTTTGAAAGCCATGCTGAACTGTTTACTCTCAGGACTTTTTTTATAATGAAAATACAGTAGAAAATAAATGGATGTATCCTTTTAAATAAGAGCTATTCTGAGTTGAGCATTCAATTTCAGTTAATTAAATGTATGGTGATTTTCTGGTTCTATGATCTCAAAGAGCATAGCATGCGCAATGTCTCTACTCTGTGGTCTTGGTGGGCGTTTGTGGAAATTAGGAGAATGCTCATGGCAGATTAGGGTTAATTAGTATTAAGCCAACAAGGTTAGGCAAAGTTAAACAGCCTTTTAACTAGATATCTGCATTAATTAAAATTGTTATATTTTTAATTCTAATTAAGTCATTAATCTATTTTGACAACAGATTTTCTTGGTGATGTAACTAAGCACTTGTATTTCAGGTGGTGAAAAACAAAGAGTTGCTATAGCACGGACCATTCTGAAAGATCCACCAATTGTGATTTATGATGAGGCCACATCTTCCTTAGACACTATCACAGAGCAGGTAAGCAATAACAATGTGACAATTTACATGTGACATAGTATGCAAACAATAACAATGTGGCTATTTACATGTGACATAGGCAAACAATAACAATGTGGCAATTTACACGTGACATAGGCAAACAATAACAATGTGACAATTTAAATGTGACATAGCAGGCAAACAATAACAATGTGACAATTTAAATGTGACATAGCAGGCAAACAATAACAATGACAATTTAAATGTGACATAGCAGGCAAACAATAACAATGTGACAATTTACATGTGACATAGCAGGCAAACAATAACAATAGGACATGTTACATGTGACATAGCAGGCAAACAATAACATTGTGACAATTTACATGTGACATAGCAGGCAAACCCTAAAACATTGTTCTTTTAAATTTCTTAAAACATAATTTTTCAATTCGTTGGTTTTCAAAATGCTAAACATTTCCAAAGGAAACTACACTTCTGTTAAGATTTGAAAAGCTTGTATCAGCATTTCAAAGTCTCTTTAAGTATGTCAGAGGTGATTTTTTCATTAAGATGACATCTCACTGTGTTTTGATGACATCTGGTTTTGATATAAGTGTAACTAATTCACTTGTAACATTTCAGTTTTAATATAAGTGTAACTAATTCATTTGTAACATTTCAGAATATTCTCCAAGCTCTTCGACGTGTTACCCAAGGGAAAACAACAATTGTCATTGCCCACAGATTGTCGACTGTTGTTGATGCAGACCAGATCCTTGTGCTGGATAAGGGACGTGTGGTGGAACAAGGTTCTCACACTGAGCTTATAGCAGACGCCAACAGTCTTTACGCCCAGTTGTGGCAGAAACAGAGCTCCTCCATGGATCTCAACAACAACAACAACAAAACTGTTCAACAAGCCACCGAGACAATTATTCTAGATGAAAAAGATTCCGTGCCTCATTCACATTAATGGGGAGCCCCTGTTAAAAGATTTGCTGTGTTAAAGTTGATATAGTCATGAGAGCAGGAAATATCAGTCATTGGTATGTGATTGAGTTATTTTAGAGACACATCATAAAACACAAGTGACTTAATTAACTTTCTAATCATGGATGATCATTTGTAAGGTTTATATGAATTTGGGTTACAAGTTTGTGTGAAGTTTTAGTGTTATTTAAAGAAATATGTGATTGTGCTGCGTGTGAATGTCATTATTGAAACATTTTACTGCGTGATTCCACTGACTGGCAAAATGAGTTAAAAGTTGTTGATCCCATGTGTTGATTGATACTAATGATCTCTGCTTGTAAGTGTCTTCACTGACGTGGTCATAGTATAGCTGTACAATGTACTTACTGGTGATTTTAGTGTCTTCACTGACGTGGTCATAGTATAGCTGTACAATGTACTTACTGGTGATTTTATTGTCTTCACTGACGTGGTCATAGTATAGCTGTACAATGTACTTACTGGTGACTTTAGTGTAAATCTATTTATTTATTCAAATTTTTCTTTGCATGTCAAAATGTTTAATAGCATATTGCAACATTTTAGCATGCGTTTTTAAAGTTTTCAGTGTTATTTTATTTCAGTGTCTGTTTTGAAAACCATTAATAATATTTAACGAAACGGTCTTGTCCATCGTCCTTTTATTATATGCAGCATCTTATGATTTTGTAAATTATTATTTATAATGAACTTAATTAGCAAATAAGCAAATCCTCAACAGGAAGAGTGGTTTTGTGACATTTTATTATCTGATACGGAATTGATTGTGTTTCTACAAGGTAGCTTTAAATGATGATGGAGATGAACTTGTCAGATACATGCTAATAAGTTTTTTAAAGTGTTTCATTATTCCCAGTGATCATGAATCATTAGTCATGTGATGTTCCAATAAGACTTGTTCCTGCACTTACAACAGGGATCTCACTTATTATTGTTACATAAATGAAGTTAGACAGAACTCGCTTGTGAGAAGGTGCCAATGCACATGGTCCAAACATTAACTCTTTTTCTCCGGAAGAATGCTACCATTGTTGATTTTAAAAGATGTTTTTGACAGATCAACGATGGGAGCATTGAATTATTAAAAGTGGATAGTTTAATTTCTTTTTCATAGCTATTTAACTATAAAATTAGTTTTAATGCATTCTAGAATGATTTCCCTTGAATAAAAAAGTCAGAAATCTTTTGTTTGAACAACTGTTTTTTTACCACAAAAGAAGCGTTTTTGAAGGGCTTGTTTTCATTTTTGTTTTACGTTTGTTTTGAACTTTAATGTCTTATTTGTTTTCTATTTGCTGTAAAAATGAATATAGTTTAGAAAAATCACAACTTCATTACATTTTGGATAAAAATCTAAATTTTAGTGACTTTAAATAAGGTTTCATTTTCATTCAAACAAAAATCATATTATTGTATGAAAATAAGGTCATGAGTCTGTGTTGCCTAAAAAACATCATTCATTTCCCTTTAATTCAATATCAAACATATCATTTTCCATTAAAAAATAAAAAGTTATTAACATTTCAAGATGGCATGTTAGCCTGCTACGAATTTCAAATATAGATAGTTCTGTCAAAAGTGGAAAATGATTCCTGAGAAAAAGAGTTAAAACATGAACCATGTCTGTATGAGAGAACAAACCACTGTTGATTTTAACTTCAAATACAATCTGAAGCAGTAAAAAATGAAATAATTTATGGAAGTGCACACAGCAATATAATTTTTATGACTAGAATGTAAGAATGAAATGTTTTAATGAGATTAATTAAAGTATAGACTTCATGTTAATTTAAGCTTTTTTTTTACCAGGTTACGGACAAGTTTGTTTTTAAATCTAGATTTTAAATTTATTTTGGATGAAAACAATTTGTTGGTGCAATTTAATTTTAATGTAATGTGTCCTCTTATCAGTGTTGTTTCAGCAGCTTGCATGTGATTTTAATCAGAAAAAAAAAATTGTATTGCAGATATTATTATGCATAATATAGATAATTATTAAATCATAGAAGATCTTGTTTTATAAATTGTTAGTTTTGAAGTGGTATTCTCATATGTAACTATGTTATTATTACCTCCCTTGTTTTGAACTTCAACACATCAAACTTGTCAACATTTGACTGACGGTATAGAACTGGTTTAGGGCAGCGGTGGTCAAAGTGGAAGCGCGCTGGACTGTCAAACCGTTGCAAGAACTAGAGTCACAAGTTCGAGCCTCTGTACTGGCATGGCCCCCGGGGCATTGTGCTAGCAACACAATCCCTCGCTCGTTAGTGGTGGCTAAATAAACTTGTGAACACTATTTCACTTGCCCTAGAGTCTGACATGGATTGAAAAGGGGGTTATTTAAAAAATTTTTTTTTTTTGTATAGAACTGGTTTGAGTTGTGCAAGCTGACACAGAATGAACATGGAGACAAGATTCATCTGAGGTTATGTGGATCAAGACAAGAAAGAAGAGAGAAAATTTTCACTTGATCAACTTCTGCCAAAGAGAAATTTGTACACAATAATGTCATTGAATTATCAAAATTTTTGCTTTGGTATATAAAAAAACCAACAACTCTAAAATGCCTCAATTTTTGGTGTGTTTTGTGTCCACTTGACTTGTGATCTTGTTTGATGCCATACTGAATAAACACAAGATGTTCCTGTGAACATTCACAACTGACTGAACACAACTTGATCCCTGGAACATTCACAACTAACTGGACAACCTGTTCCTGGGAACATTCACAACTAACTGAACACAACCTGTTCCCTGGAACATTCACAACAGACTGAACTCAACCTGTTCCTGGGAACATTCACAACTAACTGAACACAACCTGTTCCTGGGAACATTCACAACTGACTGAACACAACCTGTTCCTGGGATCATTCACAACTAACTGAACTCAACCTGTTCCTGGGAACATTCACAACTGACTGAACACAACCTGTTCCTGGGAACATTCACAACTAACTGGACACAACCTGTTCCTGGGAACATTCACAACAGACTGAACTCAACCTGTTCCTGGGAACATTCACAACAGACTGAACTCAACCTGTTCCTGGGAACATTCACAACTAACTGGACACAACCTGTTCCTGGGAACATTCACAACTAACTGAACACAACCTGTTCCCTGGAACATTCACAACTAACTAAACACAACTTGTTCCTGGGAACATTCACAACTGACTGAACACAACCTGTTACTACCCCTACGACCTATACGCTTAAAGACAGCTAAACATAACATTGAATGGTCTACCTATTGTAAGGTTGTGTCAACAATATGGCGAGAATACCAATTATATTAGTGGGAGGCGTTGATGCAGATTCAAGTGTATGATTGAGACAATGAAACAATGTGTCTCAGATCTTATTGTAAGCAGACGACGTCCTGTCACGTGATCCATCTATCATAAGCAGTGGCGTCACTAGGGGGGCCGCCCGGGTGACACCCTCAGGGGAGGTGACACCAAAATGTAAAATTCTGTATGTTGCTGTTATTTGGCACTGGAAAACTCGGAGGAGTTCTATGGGTTAAGTCATGAGGGGGTGACACGATGAGCTATCGCCCCGGGTGACACAAACCTTAGTGACGCCTCTGATCCTAAGTTATTCATGTGGTTCAATTGAAAGTTTCCAAGAGCTTAATCTGACTATTGTGCAATATAACTTGTCCAAAAATATAAAAAACTACTGCTGCTATCATGTTGGTCTGTCTAGCTGTGACAAAACTATTCTGCATTGATTTATTTGGTGAGCCATTGAGTCATGTCGATAAAGTGTCTTGCACAATTATCTCATTTTCCCACGTGTGTCTTAGGTCACCCACCCCTTTCTATAACCAAGAACGGTGTGTCCTAAGTCTACCACCCCTTTCTATAACCAAGAACAGTGTGCCTTAGGCTTACCACCCCTTTCTATAACCAAGAACGGTGTTTCCTAAGTCTACCACCCCTTTCTATAACCAAGAACGGTGTGTCATAAGTCTACCACCCCTGTCTATAACCAAGAACAGTGTGCCTTAGGCTAACCACCCCTTTCTATAACCAAGAACGGTGTTTCCTAAGTCTACCACCCCTTTCTATAACCAAGAACGGTGTGTCATAAGTCTACCACCCCTGTCTATAACCAAGAACAGTGTGCCTTAGGCTTACCACCCCTTTCTATAACCAAGAACGGTGTTTCCTAAGTCTACCACCCCTTTCTATAACCAAGAACAGTGTGTCTTAGGCTTGCCACCCCTTTCTATAACCAAGAAAAGTGTGTCTTAGGCTTGCCACCCCTTTCTATAACCAAGAACGGTGTGTCATAAGTCTACCACCCCTTTCTATAACCAAGAACAGTGTGTCTTAGGCTTGCCACCCCTTTCTATAACCAAGAACAGTGTGTCCTAGGTCTGTCAACCCTTTCTATAACCAAGAACAGTGTGCCTTAGGCTTGCCACCCCTTTCTATAACCAAGAACGGTGTTTCCTAAGTCTACCACCCCTTTCTATAACCAAGAACGGTGTTTCCTAAGTCTACCACCCCTTTCTATAACCAAGAACAATGTGTCTTAGGCTTGCCACCCCTTTCTATAACCAAGAACAGTGTGTCCTAGGTCTGTCACCCCTCTCTATAACCAAGAACAGTGTGTCCTAGGTCTGTCACCCCTCTCTATAACCAAGAACGGTGTGTCTTACAACAGCCATCGCTTTCTATAACCAAGAACAGTGTGTCCAAACTTTTTTTCATGTCATGCCAAGCTTAAGCTTTACTAAAAATATCAATGTTATCAATACTTTTCCACTTTTTCGTCTACATATTCTTTTGGCCTGAGACTTAGTCTCTTAAGGCCTTGGCTACCTGGGAAAACTGCTTCATCAGCTGAGCAGTGCCATACAACACTGTCTTCACGTGGGACTCTTTTTTCCCCTCCCTATTGCGCGAATTACTTAAACTTGAAAAGTAAAATCAAAATAAAGTCATGTGATATGACGTACACAACCTAAATATATAATAAACTACGTGATCTCGTGGTTGAGACGATTAAAATTTTAAACATTGTTTAAGCATGTGACGGCATGTTTGTCATTAGCACCTCATCTATTTCCCCCCCCCCCCACTACCTCCTGACGTGCATCTAGTCTCTACTTGCCACGTGACACAGACGGATTGAATTTTTGGCTTTGGGAATCTCAGTTGCTCTCAATACGTTTGCCAACTGATGGAAAAAATACCACTGAAATATTAATGTTGTAGTAAGGCTATGAAGATGCTTGCTAGGTAGTTAAATAATAGGATAATAAAATAAAGACGTCAACTTGGAGTGTGAGGACCGCTGACTAACTAGACGCATGACTTAAAATCTGCCGTCGTCCAATCACTTGCTGCTACTCCTATACTTTACAGCTTCGTTTCACGGATTTGTGTTTATGAACAAGTTTGGAATGTTCCATTTCAAAAAGTTAAACATTTATATAATCTAACAACTCATCATGAAAATAATTGGTCTCATTTTGTGTGTGTTCGGACTTGTGATAGCTACGGCACGACCAGGTTGACATTTTACTTAACACTTGTATCAGATTTTTTGTGTGCTGTTCATTACACTAACCAAATATCCATAACTACTACGGTTATAAATAAAATAACTTTAAAAAATTTATTTTGTTAGCTACCAGAATCACCAATGTCTGGTGCACGACATAATAACTTCAAATAAATGAGTATGTCTGGTGAAGATTCTGAATATGATTTCTTTAGCTTGCAAGTAGATAGATACCGTTGTTGTCCTGTCATTGTTAATCAAGGGAAAGAAGAAAAAAAAAAGAAGAGTTAACATAAGTAGGTATCCAAATGGCTATTTATAGATACATCAAAGTAACAATAACAGACGTGAATGTAGGCAGTGGCGTCGCTAGGGGGGTGCGGTGGGGGCGGGCCGCCCCGGATGACACCAACAGGGGGGTGACACCAGTGACACCAGACTGTAAAATTCTATATATTACCGTTATTTGGCACTGGAAAACTCGGAGGAGTTCTATGGGTTAAATCTTGAGGGGGCGACACCATGAGCTACCGCCCCGGGTAAACACCAACCCTAGTGACGCCTCTGAATGTAGGTTACACCAGGAAACAAGGTCGATCTATTATTAATTATATTTATAGTGTCCAATATATTTAAAATACAATCGCACAATACACAATGAACAATCATTTTAGTTTGAGAGTCCTTTGTTTAGGTCAGAGACATACATTGAGAACAAGATTTCCACTTACGAAATTCGTTGTAACTCGTAATTGAGCGGTATATTTATGATCCAAATCTATTTTGACTGACGTGTTGATCCCAATATGTGTTGACAGACCTGAAGATCCCAATATGTGTTGACAGACCTGAAGATCCCAATATGTGTTGACAGACCTGAAGATCCCAAAATGTGTTGACAGACCTGAAGATCCCAATATGTGTTGACTGACCTGTTGATCCCGAACTGTGTTGACTGGCCCGTGGATCACAAATGGTGTTGTCACAGAGATTGGCTATTTCTCTTCACATTAGCCAAAAGTTTAGGTTAAAATCTTGACTTCACGTTTACAATAGCACTCTTGGCTTGACATAAATCTACTGGCAATCATTAAGTCTCCGTTATATCTTTATCCCATTTTTTGGATGGGGTGGGGTGCAGTGGATGTCCAGGACGTTCTATGTGTTCTCGTCATGCTCTTAGCACCCCACAACGCTTTGCTATGAATCGCCTTTTACCTTTGGCTCATAGAAGACCCAGCGCGCAGGCAGCTGAAACCAGTCTTGACATGCTGGGTAGACAAATCCCCCTTCACCGAGTTTTGTATCCCATCGGTTACCCTCACGCCCTCACCTGGTTTAGCCGGTCAGTCGAGACCGTTTACCCGGGTGTGGCCGCATTGCATTTTAGAGCTACTTGGAGCCACAGGTGAGAGCTGGGTGCCAGGTGGGGACCAACGGTGGTGAACTACACCGCAAATTACAAATCATTACCCCTCACATAGTCACCCCATACACCTCATACACATCACCCCCCCCATTATTGTAATTCTGGGTATCCATACCAAATTTAGTTAAATGTTTTTTGTGTAGTAACAATTTGAAAAAAAAGTATATTTAGTTAATATCAACGATTAAAATTTTGTAGTGAGGGTACAATATTTTTTAGAGGTAAGTGTCCATTACTATTGGTAAGTTACGGCTTACTACAACTAATAATTTAGTAAATTACGGCCTAATTAATACAACTAATAAATTTGTAAATTACGGCCTAATACAACTAATAATTTTGTAAGATATGGCCTAATACAACTTATAATTTTGTGCAGTTTAGAAAGTTTCGTCTCTTGCGCCCGGGTACACATTTGTCTTGATTTTTAGATCGTCATTTCAGTTCAAATGTGGCAGTTAGTATTTTGCCTCGCCTTCAGTAGCTAATTGGTGGTAATTATCATGTTCCCGTCACTAATTGGTAGCACTTATCATGTTCCCGTCACTAATTGGTGACACTAATCATGTTCCCGTCACTAATTGGTGGCAATTATCATGTTGTCGTAACTAATCGGTGACACTTATCATGTTCCTGTCACTAATTGGTGTCACTTATCGTGTTCCCGTTACTATTCGGTGACACTTATCATGTTCCCGTCACTAGTAGGTGACACTTATCATGTTCCCGTCACTAGTTGTAGCACCTTTTTAGTGGCACTTATCATATTTAGCGGTAGTCCCCCAAAAGTGTTTACACACCTAAGTTTGATTCATGATGCGTCACTTCGGAAACAAAACCAATTGTTACGCGTACTAATCAAATGCCCGAACACTATCATTATAATTTAATAAAGATAATAATAATACTGTGGGGAACAGTGGCGTAGCTAGGAGAGGGGGAGAGGGTCCAAGTTTGAAAATCCCCCAGGGCCTCCACTTGAGGGGGGCACCGAAAGGAATGTCTGAAAAGTTTTTTTTTTACATTAAATATTATATATCTCGCCATTCGTCAAAATTAAGTGGTCGCCAAAGAGGCCAACCCTCCCAGGCCCCCCAAAGAGGCCAACCCTCCCCCGCCCCCCAAAGAGGCCAACCCTCCCCC
>MUZC01000286.1:128672-161340 GCA_002072015.1 Radix auricularia | reverse complement strand
ATGTGTGTTGAACTCATAAGTTGTGTCATGTGTGTTGAACTCATAAGTTGTGTCATGTGTGTTGAACTCATAAGTTGTGTTATGTGTGTTGAACTCATAAGTTGTGTTATGTGTGTTGAACTCATAAGTTGTGTTATGTGTGTTGAACTCATAAGTTGTGTTATGTGTGTTGAACTCATAAGTTGTGTTATGTGTGTTGAACTCATAAGTTGTGTCATGTGTGTTGAACTCATAAGTTGTGTCATGTGTGTTGAACTCATAAGTTGTGTCATGTGTTCTATTTCCCCATGTCAAGTTATGTGTGTTGAACTCATAAGTTGTGTTATGTGTGTTGAACTCATAAGTTGTGTTATGTGTGTTGAACTCATAAGTTGTGTCATGTGTGTTGAACTCATAAGTTGTATTATGTGTGTTGAACTCATAAGTTGTGTTATGTGTGTTGAACTCATAAGTTGTGTTATGTGTGTTGAACTCATAAGTTGTGTTATGTGTGTTGAACTCATAAGTTGTATTACGTGTGTTGAACTCATAAGTTGTGTTATGTGTGTTGAACTCATAAGTTGTGTTATGTGTGTTGATCATATCAATAATGTTTTACCGTAAAGCTTCCTTCACTCCATTCTTAGTTGTGCCGTTTAAAAACAAATTAAATTAACTAAGATATCTTAGAATAAATATGCACCTTAAGCGTTTATACCGATCCTTTCAACACCATTCTCCTTTATACTTGCCATTACAACACCATTCTCCTATATCTATCACAGCACACCCCTCATTCCCCTGATCCTTACACTAGCACTGTCTAAAATCTCCGCCATTGACCACGCGCCACCTAAAGAAAACAACGTTTGAAATTTTAAAGTATACACACATATTTTTATTCCCAGATTTTTCATATTGATGAGGTGGACCTGAAGACTGACCCTGTGTCTGACGGAGACAAGAAGGTGGTGCATTATTGGCTGAGGGTGCCCAAGCAGCCCAGGCATGACGACACTCAAGTTGTCTACGAATGTAATGTTCTATATATCCAAGGGATCGTTGAAGGGGAGACTGGAGTCTCCCTGGACACGGGTAAGTTACATTAGACACATAAGAGCTATGTGAGTTCAACAAGGCTTGAAAAGAAGTTCTGGGAGAATAGTCTGAACTGAACTGAACTGAAATAAGTAACTGTACTACGTGTGTCCCCTTACCTCAGATTGGGGTCAAATTTGTGGGACGTGGTGGTCGAGAGGTAGCGCTCTCGACTGTCATACCGATGGTCACGGGTTCGAATCCACACGAAGGTGAGGATTTGTTCTCGCGGCCTGAGGAGTCCCCGAGTCACCCAGCTCCGAATGGGTACCCAACTAGACAATAGTTAGGCGGCTGGGGTAATGCGTGGAACCCCTATAGCCGTGGCCTGTGACCGCTGCATCACTTGCCAACAGATCATCTCTCATGGTCTGTGGACGCAATTATCTTCTGCATAGAAGGAGCGTCTGTATATCTAAGATAAGATAAGATAAGATAATTTTATTTAACAAAATGATGCAGAGGGTGCGTTCTGTGAATAATCATATTGGTCCATACATTTCAGGATCGAAGCCAAGAGACCTTGGAGTCAAGGTGCCCAAAGACGAGACACCTGTTACAGTAGAATTTGTTTTTTACTGCATTAGTTTTTTAATATCATGGGCGGTCATATGCTGGTGTCTGATGAAATGTGTCAGTAAAGGTAAGTTATTACTTTTAAACTAACACACATTTTCTGGCGCCAAATTCAAAGCATTATAGCCAAGTGTTGTGTTGTGAAAACTGTGAGTGAGTTGAATGAGAATGGCCAAGTGTTGTGTTGTTTTGTTAAATGGTGACTTGAAAGAGAATGGCAAAGTGCAGTGTTGTGTTGGTAGCACTTTGACTTGAATGAGAATGGCAATGTGTAGTATTGATAAAACTGTGATTTGAACAAATAGGCAAAAGTAAGAGTATAATTGTTACTGTTCAGAGGAATAAGTAAAAAGGGACCGTCCATAACTGACGTCACACGATTTGGGCCGATTATTACCTCTTCGTCACAAAAACTTAGACCCACCTCCAATATGACGTCACAAAGCCATAAACACCAAAGTAATATTTATAAATAGAAATTATCATGTTGCAAATTCCTTTTTTTGTCATTTAAATATGTATTTAGTGTAAGTCTGCACTCTAATAATAAATTAACACGCGTGAAGCCATTGAAACCGTCATTACATAAATTCAAAGCAATTAAACATTTAAGTCTAACTTTTATTTAAAGTTACCCGTTTTGATGTTACGTCACATTTCTTAAATGCATGTCTCTCTCTCTCCCCCCCCCCCACACCCCAAATGACGTGATTTATGGACGGTCCCTTATGGCTTCTTATGGACATGTTTCTTTACAATTGAAAAAATAATTAGGTTTAATAGTAAATAGTTTTCTTAAATTAATACCAATAAGTTTGAAAGTCTGTTCTGTTTAGAAAAAACCCCATACAAAATATTTCTAGTGTACAACTACACAAAATGACATGTTTAACTAATAAAAACATACATTTGTTATAATTGAATTCAGGACGAGGCTGCACGGATTTGAATATGACTAAATAAACTGAATGAGAAAAAAAGTTTCTCTTGAAAATTCTATATATGAATTGTAAGCATAACATTTATTTGAGTTGAATAAGCTGGTCTTAAATATAATAAAATAATACAGCGAGTATGGGACAAAGATAATAATTTAGACGAAAACTCCATTAAAGCATGATGAGCATTTTCACATACTTTTAAAATGATTTTATTGACAACCTTACTACGAAGAGATTTTGAATAAATTTTTAAGGAACCACTGATACATGTGAACGGGTGTCATGACTAATATGTTGAGACCCTAATTTTTTTTTATTGGAGTGCACAATGGCACACTGTTTGTTGTGTTTGATTGCGTTCGTGATCTTTTATTTAAAATATAAATAATTCTTTTAAATCTTCTTCCTCCTCCTTTAAGCTTGTATCAAGATTAAAAAGGAACTTCAGTAAGTCTATTTACTTTTGATTTTTGTTTCAAATAAAAATTAGGACTACAGGGTTAATTTTAAGCTTGCAACAAGATTAAAAACGGACTTCAGTAAGTCTAATAAAAAGGGACTTCAGTAAGTCTTATAAATTTTGACTTTTGTTTCATTTAAAAATTATGACTACAGGGTTAATTTTTGCATCCTATATAATCAATTTTTTATTAAATGATTGAACTAAAATCTCCAATTTGAATTAAACGATTGAGCAGAGTATCTATGCTCCAGGGTGAGAATAGACAACAGTTCATGTCAGTCGCAGCTAAAAACAAGATGTTGATTTTTATTCTTTGTGAAAAATTAGCAATTTACTGTCGTGCAAATTGTATTATTTTATGAGATATAGTATGAAAATATGTATTTACTTAAATCAACTAAAATATTGAGAGGCACAAGTGAGTTATAAAATATTTCAATATACCTTCATTATTATTTTAACTTATCCAAATTTAGAGCTAAAGAAAGAGAGAAGTCTTCTGGTCCCAACATGCAAGGTGCCACTGCCAGACAAGCTCCTGATCCCAACATGCAAGGTGCCACTGCTAGACAAGCTCCTGGTCCCAACATGCAAGGTGCCACTGCTACTCAGACTCCTGGTCCCAACATGCAAGGTGCCACTGCTACTCAGTCTCCTGGTCCCAACATGCAAGGTGCTACTGCTAGACAAGCTCCTGGTCCCAACATGCAAGGTGCCACTGCTAGACAAGCTCCTGGTCCCAACATGCAAGGTGCCACTGCTACTCAGTCTCCTGGTCCCAACATGCAAGGTGCCACTGCTAGACAAGCTCCTGATCATAACATGCAAGGTGCCACTGCTAGACAAGCTCCTGATCATAACATGCAAGGTGCCACTGCTAGACAAGCTCCTGGCCCCAACATGCAAGGTGCCACTGCTACTCAGACTCCTGGTCCCAACATGCAAGGTGCCACTGCTACTCAGACTCCTGGTCCCAAGATGCCAGGTGCCACTGCTACTCAGACTCCTGGTCCCAAGATGCCAGGTGCCACTGCTACTATGACTCCTGGTCCCAACAAGCAAGGTGCCACTGCTACTCAGACTTCTGGTCCCAACAAGAAAGGTGCCACTGCTAGACAAGCTTCTGGTCCTAACATGCAAGGTGCCACTGCTAGACAAGCTTCTGGTCCTAACATGCAAGGTGCAACTGCTAGACAAGCTCTTGGCCCCAACATGCAAGGTGCAACTGCTAGACAAGCTCCTGGTCCCAACATACAAGGTGCCACTGCTAGACAAGCTCCTGGTCCTAACATGCAAGGTGCAACTGCTACTATGACTCCTGGTCCCAATATGCCAGGGGGCACTGCCACCTAACGTCGTGATCCCAAATTTCCAGGAGCTACTGCCACCCCAACTTCTGATATCAACATTATTGCTTGATGTTCTGAATAAGTTGCAAAGAGACAAGGACACGAATATTTTATCTAAATTTCTAAAGAATCTACAATTTCTGATCACGTGACATCAGTTTCTTTCTTCTTCCTCTAAATATTCAGTTCCTTATCGTCAAACAAATAAATAGCACAATACTTTCAGAAACATTTTTCTTTTGTTACGTCAGAAACATTTTTCTTTTGCTCGTGTAGATCATCCTCCAACTCTACATACGCCACCCCCCAAAACAACATTTTTTTGAAAAATATTTTTTTTAATGTTGTCCACAACTCCTGTTAACTTATACAATCTGTAACCTTGACCTTTGACACATCGCAGGATTTCAATAATTAAAAGAAATATCAAAATCTAAAACACGTATCTTTTACGGTATAACAAACTGTATAAGTAGTAACACAGTTCAATAATTGATGTTGAAGCATTACACGCATTTGTATATTATTAATTTTGATGGTTTGTTAATACTTTTCTAAAAAATGACACTTGCCAGGACTGCTTATCGGTGAGGGGGGGGGGTGTCAGTGACTTGAGGTTGGGAGGCAAAAGACGCAAATGTGTTAATTGTTAAATTGGCTTAGAGCGCAAATTTATAACGCATGTAATGTATACTTACATCATCATAATTTAGTTTCGATGAATTTAAGTACTTAATTCAAACATGGGAGTTAAACCAAAAAAAAAAAAAAAAATCAAAAGTTGAACACGGGAGTTAACTCACAAAACTAGCCTTCAACATCGTTCTTTACTTAAAAATCCAGATTTGGATGATTCAAGTTAGCTGATCATATATCAATAGTTTTGTTACTTTCCTTGTAAAAAATATTTCTGTATCAAAATAAATTGTTTAAAGATTCTATAGCTACTCTATTAAAACTAATATGATTTCTTAAAGTTCACTCAATTATTGTTAAAAAATAGACTCGGAGCAATTACCATTGCATTCAACGGATGCATTCAATGATGGAATACTCATTTTTGGCATCTTCGTATTGTAGTAATGTGTAAATAAAACTGATTTTGCTTGTTTAATATCTTGGATCCATATTTCTAATGTTTTTTTTTTGCGATTGTTATACATTGATAAATGTTTCAAAGTCTGTATAACATATTTCAAAACATTGGAGGTCGATCATTTTGGGTTTAGCTAATGATGATATGTCTGATATCTGAACGTGTAAACCTGAGATCTGAAATAAAAATATCTCAATAAACAATGAATTTATTGTATGTGTAAGTGAATGTTTGCTTTAGTTTTAATTGGTTATCTGAAACATAGAACAAGTCTCAGGGGTTTTTAATTTGTTGGTTAATAAAAACATAGAACAAGTCTCAGGGGTTTTTAATTTGTTGGTTATCTAAAACATAGAACAAGTCTCAGGGGTTTTTAGTTTGTTGGTTATCTGAAACATAGAACAAGTCTCAGGGGTTTTTAGTTTGTTGGTTATCTGAAACATAGAACAAGTCTCAGGGGTTTTTAATTTGTTATTTATCTGAAACATAGAACAAGTCTCAGGGGTTTTTAATTTGTTGGTTATCTGAAACATAGAACAAGTCTCAGGGGTTTTAATTAGTTGGTTATCTAAAACATAGAACAAGTCTCAGGGGTTTTAATTAGTTGGTTATCTGAAACATAGAACAAGTCTCAGGGGTTTTAATCCAAACTGTAATTTACCAATGATTTAGTTTACAAGAAATAAAAAAAAGTAACCTTCACGTATATTAATTTTCAAAAAGGACTAACTCTCCTTTTAAATTCCGGTTCACAGCAGTTCTCCTTTTCATTAAGCGATACATCATTAAAGAGGAAAATTTGTTTTACCGTTATTAAATTCTTTATATTAACTCGTGGTGTCTGCTTGAGTGCCGAAAAAACTTTTGATTGATTTTTAACCCACTTTCCCGTAAGCTGGCGAGCAGAAATTGTGCAGGCAGACTCACGCCGATGATAAAAATTATGTATCACAATTTCAGATCGATCGAATGTACTGTAAATAAATTAATGCATTTTAGAATATCTTCTTTTATCTCTATGTAATATGTTAATTTTTGTGCTAGATCATTGGTGCGCATTACATATTATAGTAAAAAACCTTTCCTGTCGCGCAATAAGGTGCGTATTTTATTGACAATACTTTCTAAAAATATATTCTCGATCGGTGCGCATCATATTAAAAATGTTTTACGAGACATAACTAAACTTTTGTATTTTAGGATTGTCTTGCGCTGCGTATTATAATGAACATTCTTTTCGTTATGTCACGTATATAAAGGATTTAAAAAAATTTACTGTTTGTAAAAAAATATATATTTTATTAGATGTGTTTAGAAAATGTTCCATCAGAAAATTCAACAATCGAGCAACGTAACTAAAACATATTTGACTTTTGACTTATTTTTAGAAAGGTCGCCCTGAATCTATGTCGCAATTCATACAAGTGGCTCCTTATATCCATTGACATGTTTCTACAGATATTCACTTATGTTATGAACTTGAACTTGAAGGGTAGGACACACACCAAGCAAAAATAAGGTCAGGTTTACTTGAGTTTATAAACACGAAAAGCACTGACAACATTCCGAGATGATATTTGGGAGGTATGATAGGAGTTGGGACAGTGGTTGGGATAGGAGTTGGGAAAGTAGTTGGGATAGGAGTTGGGACAGTAGTTGGGATAGGAGTTGGAATAGGAGTTGGGATAGGAGTTGGGATAGGAGTTGGGACAGTAGTTGGGACAGTAGTTGGGATAGGAGTGGGGACAGTAGTTGGGATAGTAGTTGGGATATGAGTTGGGATAGTAGTTGGGATAAGAGTTGGGATAGGAGTTGGGATAGAAGTTTGGATAGAAGTTTGGATATAAGTTGGAGCAGTAGTTGGGATATGAGATGAACTTTGTAGAGACCAGTAGTGGGGTTAGACAATGGGTCGGGATAGATCTGGATCATGGGTTAAAACAAAACAAACCTTGATACAATAACAGCAGTGTTTAAAAAAACAAAACAAACCTTGATACAATAACAGCAGTGTTTAAAAAAATAAAAACAAACCTTGATACAACAACAGCAGTGTTTAAAAAAACAAAACAAACCTTGATACAATAACAGCAGTGTTTAAGAAAACAAAACATATCTTGATATAATAACAGTTGTGTTTTACCCTTAGCCTAAGTGTGAGCCAATGAATGACATTCGTGTCGTCCCACAGTCTCCAGTATGTCGTGTTCTCTCCCCTTGTAACAACATCGCTTTGTATCATATTGATGGAATAATTATTAGTTGCCCCAGTCTCATGTCCCCACCCCACCGTCCCACACCGCCATGTGATTACCCGTCTGTTACCTGGAAGCCATGCTGTCTAAGAGACACGATGACAAAAACCAATATTGTTGAATGTCAACTTGTTGTGTGCGTGAATGTTGTACACACAGTAACGAACAAGAATGACATAGCCTTTTAAATGTTTTGTTTTTGACTTTGCACGTCTTGCCTTTTCATAAGCCTTGCTCCTGCAGGGTGTTTTAGATAAAGTTAGATGTAATGAAAAGAAAAACACGAAAAACCCCCAAAACGAAACAAATTATGCACACACAAATTTTTTATTGGTATTTAAAAAAAAGACTTTGTTTATACGTTGAGGCAAATGAGTCAAAGTAACCCACGGGGAAGCGTACACATTTTTGTGTTTTAAACATCGATGACCACATGGTTTATTATGTTGGATTATTTGGTTGAATTCCTCCAGAATAGCAAGAACTGGGATGTAGTTAACTACATCATGTGACTGGAGCATGACATGACTGGAGCATGACATGACTGGAGCATGACATGACTGGAGCATGACATGACTGGAGCATGACATGACTGGAGCAGCACATGACTGGAGCAACACATGACTGGAGCATGACATGACTGGAGCATGACATAACTGAAGCATGACATGACTGGAGCATGACATGACTGGATCATGATATGACTGGATCATGATATGACTGGAGCATGACATGACTGGAGCATGACATGACTGGAGCAACACATGACTGGAGCATGACATGACTGGAGCATGACATGACTGGATCATGATATGACTGGATCATGACATGACTTGAGCAACACATGACTGAAGCATGACATGACTTGAGCAACACATGACTGGAGCATGACATGACTGGAGCATGACATGACTGGAGCATGACATGACTGGAGCAGCACATGACTGAAGCATGACATGACTTGAGCAACATATGACTAGGGCATGACATGACTGGAGCATGACATGACTGGAGCAGCACATGACTGAAGCATGACATGACTTGAGCAACATATGACTGGAGCATGATATGACTGGAGCATGACATGACTGGAGCATGACATGACTGGAGCACGACATGACTGGAGCATGACATGACTGGAGCATGACATGACTTGAGCAACACATGACTGGAGCACGACATGACTGGAGCATGACATGACTTGAGCAACACATGACTGGAACATGACATGACTGGAGCATGACATGACTGGAGCAACACATGACTGGAGCATGACATGACTGGAGCATGACATGACTTGAGCAACACATGACTGGAGCATGACATGACTGGAGCATGACATGAACTATACCGAATGTACTCTATGTCAATATCATCCAGCTAGAGTGTCATCCATTGACCGTTGTCTGTCTTCTTATCGCTTACAAGATGAAAGCCTTGAATTGACCCAGAAACACGTGACTTACACTTATGTGAAAGAAGTTTTTGTTTTCTTGCAGTCATCACCACATCAGACCCATCATTTAAAGGCAGTCATAACTATGGATGGCCAAAAGATTTGTATCTGAAGATAATCTTTTACGTAAAGCGCTTTGAGCCCAGCTGTTTTCTACTCAAATCTTTATTATTTGTATCACTACTATTATTCTTATAAATTATGTAAGCCATGAGAATCTCTTACTATTTTTTAAATTCCAAAGTTGTTTGATTTTTAGACATCTTACCAACCAATGCTATAGTAATATTAATATGCAATTCAGTTGCATTACCAAACAATGCTAAAGTAATATTAATGAGCTATGCAGTTGCCTTACCAAACAAACATTAAAAAACTTGTTTGAAAGAACTACATAAAATGACTTTTTTAATTATAAATTTTTTTTATATTACACATGTGCGATTGACTTAGTTTGAAAATGTCATTATGTGCCGTTAGTAAAGTGGAAGATGAGATATGTGAAACAAAACAATACCCCGTTGACATCTATAATTTTGGCGTCGCCCATGGATAATGGCATATAAAAGAGTAAAAATATAACAAACAAACCTTTTGATGTTAAGTATTAATAACTTAGTTTATAATTTATTTAAACTTATTCAAAAACAAACTGTGGCAATTTCAAAAATATTTGCAAATGGGGAAGAAAGTATAATGTAATACACAAACAATAGCCACACATGTACTTCTAAAAGTGTTCTTATGATAATTGTTACACATAACATATAAGTGCCGTATATGTATTTCTTAACACTGAATGTTACATTCTAAACATTGTTTAGACCATGACAAATTCTCTAACGGATTATTCTAGAGTAGTCTAGGCAATGTTTATTTCTCTATTCTAATTTTATGTCAACAGAGTGCAAACAAGGAAAATATTTATAAAATAATTCTGATGAGTATTTCAGGATTTATTTAAAAATAAGTTTTGAATAATGACAACACTGTATTGGTCGATTAATTCTGTTGTTAATGTGACAGCACTGTAATGTTCGATTAATTCTGTTGTTAATGTGGCTAACATTACGAATCGCAGCTTGATTTGTTGTGCAAAAATCATTAACGATTAGAATAGATTATAGACAAATAATAGATTATTTCTGATTGTACCAGAAAAGTTTGGACCACATTATAACCTCGGCTTAACAATTGCAGATTTATTTCCACTTAATATATTTACAAACTCATTAATTCATTTGAGAGTGCACACATGCGCCCAAACGCACATGCACGCACACACATACATTAACGCATACATAGACACACATGCAGAAACAATGATCTCATCTTTTTCACATCATACAAATTAAATACGATATAATTTTTAAAAAAAATTGTAAATAATTTAAATATTTATAAGTTGGAATGTATGAAGAATTGAGATATAAATATAATTGTGCATGTTCTCATTAATGACGAGGGACATACAAATTGCATAAACATGAACTTGTCCGTAAAACGAGGCTTACAAACAGATATGTCTTCAAATAACATGTTTCAACAATGACAGGTTGTTGTGTTAGTGTCAGTCAAATAACGTGTTTCAACAATGACAGGTTGTTGTGTTAGCGTTGGTCAAATAAAGTGTTTCACCAATGACGGGTTGTTGTGTTAGTGGTGGTCAAATAACGTGTTTCACCAATGACAGGTTGTCGTGTTAGTGTCAATCAAATAACGTGTTTCACCAATGACAGGTTGTCATGTTAGTGTCAATCAAATAACGTGTTTCACCAATGACAGGTTGTCGTGTTAGTGTCAATCAAATAACGTGTTTCACCAATGATGGGTTGTTGTGTTAGTGGTGGTCAAATAACGTGTTTCACCAATGACAGGTTGTTGTGTTAGTGTCAATCAAATAACGTGTTTCACCAATGACAGGTTGTCGTGTTAGTGTCAATCAAATAACGTGTTTCACCAATGACAGGTTGTCGTGTTAGTCTCAATCAAATAACGTGTTTCACCAATGACGGGTTGTTGTGTTAGTGTCAATCAAATAACGTGTTTCACCAATGACAGGTTGTCGTGTTAGTCTCAATCAAATAACGTGTTTCACCAATGATGGGTTGTTGTGTTAGTGTCAATCAAATAACGTGTTTCACCAATGACAGGTTGTCGTGCTAGTGTCAATCAAATAACGTGTTTCACCAATGACGGGTTGTTGTGTTAGTGGTGGTCAAATAACGTGTTTCACCAATGACAGGTTGTCGTGTTAGTGTCAATCAAATAACGTGTTTCACCAATGACAGGTTGTCGTGTTAGTGTCAATCAAATAACGTGTTTCACCAATGATGGGTTGTTGTATTGTATTAATGTCGGTTCAACTGATCAAAAATATTAGTCATTATTTTCAAGTGGAAAAGTTCATGTGTCGACTACTATACACCGATGTGTTTGTAATGCTATTTTTAGACAAACAGTTTTCAAATTTTTGATTGATAAAGAATACTTGAGACTTTTCGTAATCCAATTACAACACTATGTACACAATTTTGATCATATGATTCATCTACCAGGAACAGAATAAACAAAAGCAAGAGAAAAAAAAAGATTTGACATCATAAAACATTAAAAAATAAAGTTGAAAGTGAAAGGAAGCAGTTACGTCACTTTGGGCTTTGTGTGAAAGGAAAATGACGTAGCGTGGGCGGGGCTCTGGGCGCGGTTACCCTCGCTAAAAAAATCTGGACTACGCAAAGTTGTCACCAACATCTTGAATCTTGAGGGTCCGCTCTATAACCATAAGTCAAAAGCTAGGGGTGAATCATTCTTATCCCGCCCCTGCTCTGGCCACCCGCGCTACGCCCCTAGTGGTGGAAATAGAATATAAAATTACAAAGTGAATCATCATTGGATGCAAGTGGCTAAATTGTTTAGTGAATGTACTAATTCCAAATTGTCTGTAAAAATTTAAAAAATGAATAAATTGCTGATGATTTTGTTTACTAGGGTTCTATAATTATATAAGTAATAATGCAGTAGTCTCGGCAATGTTAATAATAGAAAAAAACGCGCTCCACATTACCTTTACATAAGTTATAAAATAGTGATCTATGTACCTTTTCAACGTATTTTGCGATTCACCTTATATATTTAGTAAAAATAATGCGTTACAATGATTCACACCCCAAAGTAAAACTATAAAAATAATATGTACAAAGCTTTGACAGTGGTTTAACACAAGCAAGTCTTGATCTTTTTTGTTGAGTTCATGAAGAGGTCAACCTAAAAAAACTTGCTACAGATCCGTTTGTTAAATTACGAAAGTTTGTATCTCGTGGCTAGAGGTTTGTTTCTTTAGAATTAATTGAAGATGAAAATTTAACCTATTTACCGTAAGATCTTCTTCGATCATTACGGTAAGACCTTAACTAAGCTCAACAATTTTACTAAAAGATTTATTTACCCTTAAACACAATATATAATAAAAATTGTTTTGATCAAACCCTCACGGGCCTACACAGACTGCACACACAGTTGAAACGGTAGGGGTGTCTTTGTCAAGCCATACGCCCCGTCTAGTGACAGCGGCACTTCCTTCCCATCCACCAGCGGGGCGCTGAACTGGAACTTGGAGAGAAGGCCAACGACTAACCCGAGCAATTCTTTCTTGGCCACAATAACTCCCGGGCACATTCTTTTACCTGCGGGAACAACAGAAAAAAAAACGAAATAAAAACCAAGCAGCCTGAAAGCATTCATCTTTCTTTTATTTCATTGCGTGCTATACAATTTTGATAAGCCCTACGAATCTGCGCGGATAGTTCTAAATCCTGAAGTATAACGTGTCAGATTTATTCGCTTGTTCGTCCTCACAAATATCATAAAGGAAAAAAAAAAAAACGTCGAGGCGCTAAGCAAATCTCTTTTAAAAAGAAATGATGAATTAAATTTCAGAGACTAACAAGCGCGTTGAGAAATAGTTTTTAAAATGACGATGTGATTTGCGAGAGTTTATAATGGGTTGCTTTGAATACACTGGAAGATTTTAATGTTTAACTGCAGTAATTTTGAAAAAGAATTGAGTAGAATAGAAAAACTTTAAATTCAAGAAAACAAGCAGGTGAACTGTCGTTGTTGTTGAAAGTAACTTAATTTTTAAGATGAGATTCATCAGTGCTGATTTAATTACCTCCTTAAATAAATAAATGTATAACACAAATGGTGTTATTCTAACTTAGCTTTTAATATCTTATAAATTTAGGGTTTTATTTGAGAAAAACGAGATTCAACTCTCATGTTTTCAAAGAAACTAAAAACCTTTGTGAGTATTGGTTACATTCATGTTCATTTTTTTTTATTTGCTTTGAAACAACTAGGATTGTCATTTAAGCAATTTATTTTTAAAAAATTAATGACACAGATTTATCTGTCATTTGTCAAAATGAGAATCTATGCAATTCTAACCTGTCGAAAATGGCAAGAACCATCTGGGATAAAATGACCGCCCGTCTTCTGTAATAAATCTTTCAGGTCTGAACTCTTGTGGATCGTCTCCAACTTCCGGTCCCATCATCAGGGAGTCCATGTTGGTTATGATGGCCGTGTTCTTGGGAATGAAATAACCGTTGATGTACGTGTCCTTGTCCGATGCGTGGGAGGGGGGCATGGGGACTGTGTAAAATAGGAAAAAAACACTTACTATCATTGATTTATATGTGCCCTTGTCAGATGTGTGTCTGGGATTAATGGGGACTACGCAAGTACGATTAATTTATGTTAAAAAACTATTTTCATTTTAATAAAGATATTATCATTAAGTATGGAATTAAATCCTATGTATTTATTAAAAATAATTTAAAGAAATCATCAAGTAGCTCTAATAGTGGAGCAGTTATGAAGCATCGGATCCATCTACAGTTTAGACAATGTTCATCTAATTATTCCTCGAGACAAAACCTTCACTTTCTTATGTTAAATCATGCCTCATGGGATATTCACCTATATTCGCCGACCTTTGAACTTCCATAATGGTCGCCTGTGTGTACACCAGCTGGGAGCGGTCCATTTTGGAAGCCTCGAACCCAACATCCCCCAAAAACTTTTGGATCTCTTGGCGGCACTTCCGCTGGACTTCCGGGTAGTGGGTCATGTAGATTAAAAACCATTGTATCGTAGTCGTTATGGTATCGAAACTGCCCACCACGACATCTGAGATAGTTTTTGAAATATGTTCCTCTATGGAAGAGAGTATTCGAATATCTTAGTCCTTCTATAAAAATTTAAAATGTAGAGGGAATATTTTATCAATGGGTCCCAGGTGTACATAACTTTGAAAAGAATTTAAAAAAAAAACAAACAACACTAAAAAAAAAAAACAAAAACAAAAACAAAAAAACAACAACAACAACAACAAACAAACAAACAAACAAACAAACACTTGCTTTATTCAGTACGAGGAATTAATGTGCATCTAATGAGTAATGGAAATATAGCACTTCTACTTCCAACCCACGCAAATCCACAATAAGAATGATGAATGGGTAATGCTAAGAAAGTCCTCCGCTAATCTGGAAGGGAATCAGGCTGCCCAACAGGTCTACCAAGCCCCTAGTAATTTCTAATCGAAACTTAGGGACACCCTGCGACTTTCGGTTATGGGACTTACTTTACTACTTACTACTTCCAAGTCTCAGTCTCAGGATATCAGGCATATTTTAGCCAGAAACAATGGATGGGGGTGGAGGTGTTTTTTTTAAATAGTTATCAGTTAACTGATGATCAAGTTTTAATGTTTATCATTTGCAAAGTTTTTTTTTAGTTCAGCTCACGAAAAGTTGCTTGAGACCTTCCAGGTCCTTACAATAAGGAACTCAATATTATTAGATGAGTTTCAGAACAAAACACTTACCTAAATTCTGGTTTACCCCTAAATAATTAATCATAAATAACATAAGCAAACATAAGTAGTTAATATATGCCCCCACTTTTTTTTTTAATACTTGAAAGTTTGCTTAGATTTTTGCAATAATTTGAGATTTGGGAAAACAGAAAGTCACAGAACATTTGTGAAAATGTGCCTCTTAAAATGTTATTGTTTACCCGATAGCTCCGTGGAAATGTTGTTTCGCCTTCTTTCGTTCATCTCATCGATGTAAGCCCCAGCATAACACAACGTGGGAGTCATTGTTTCTGACGCCTTCTTCTCACTCGCCGTTTGAGAATCTTTGTTGATCTGTCGAGAAATCATTGAACTTGTGACTACCGTTACACCACGTGACTAAAGGGCCAATCAATAAAAGAATATGAGATGCGCATGTTCTAAAACTTAATCTAATTCATTTATAAGATGGAGATAGTATACCACCGTTTCTGTTTATTGACGCGCCGAGACTTACACAACGTACACACGCATCCCCCGCACACGAACACATACACCAACTCCACACGTGTGGCGTCACTAGGGGGGTGCGGTGGGGGGCGGGCCGCCTGGGTGGCACCAACCCTAGTGACGCCTCTGCATGCATCACACTCACAAGCTTTAGAAAATTCACACTAAAACATCACACACATACGCACGAATATGTGCACCAATTCTCGCACACGCACAGGCAATCTATAACCACATGGACCCTCCGTACATCCCAGCGTCAACATACACACAGACACGTACACTTGTTAACTGATAGTTGAGTCAATGTTCACACGGTCGTGTACAAAACCATCTCTGATTTCAAACATTATAAACCATAGAAGGATCAAGACAAAAATGTTTAGGATTGATGTGTAAACAATAAGCAGATATTTCAGAAACCCTCTAAACCGAATGGTGTATAAAGTTATCCTCAATGAACGTATGCATCAACATTCACTTAATGTTTAGTATACATTTTATTCCCCAATGTCAAATCAATAGAATTCTTATATTTCTTCCGTGTAGTTGAAGCTTAGAATACATTATTCTGACATTTGATAGCATACCAATCTGAGTCAGATGTTTGGTCAAGTCTACCTTCATGATTCTCTCCAGCTCCGGCCGCACAAAGTCCATCTCTATGGTTACTGCCAACTGCTTACACTTCCTGTATCCCACCGGGTCGTTGGGCAGAAGATGTATGTATGGAATGAATGTGGTCATTACAGCCACGTTTAGACACCTGGAATGCAAGAACAAACACATACACAAACACATTCAAATTCTCCCGCTCTTCCAAGAACAAACACATACACAAACACATACAAATTCTCCCGTTCTTCCAGTCAGGAATTCGGAAGTGGAAACCAGGAAAACCAACACTATATCGACATTTAAAATCCTTATAAAAATGCAAGACTAGACATAAACCATGGATAAGCGTACGACACAATAACCTTCTGTATAGAGGGAGCGTCTGAAACAGATACTATAAGGTAATAGCATTGACGATCTCCATGGTCTTGGTTTTTATTTAACATTTTAACGTAACGAAGTTGTATGAGAGATGACTGTCCAACTCATTGTCATGTCTGCGCCTGACTACTTAGACATGCCATTGAAGCTAAGTGTTAAGGGGCCGTCCATAAATTACGTCACGCTCCAGAGGGGGGGGTGAGGGGGCGTAAGAAACTGTGACAGTTTGTGACAGGGGGAGGGGAGATGTCCGGCCATGTGTGACGTCACGGTGTTTTATGTTAAATTTTAATTATTTTGTTAATAAAAATATATATTTTTGTACGAAANAGATTTGTGACAGTTTGTGACACGGGGAGGGGGGGGGGTAAAAATTGTCAAAAATAGCGTGACGTACTTTATGGACGGCCCCATTATTTTATTTCATCGCTCTGTTGCTATTTTTTTTACTATGCATGATCATTGTCATTTTCGTTGTTTAAAGACTCTTTACCACAGATTGCAATTACCAAGTTATGTGAATTTATTATTATATAACCCGCGCGGAGTTTTCCCTTTTTTCCATATTGTAATAAATTCTGGTTTGAGTCATTGATATTCTTGTTGTTGATAAGTGACTAAACCTAAGCAGATCCGTAACAACGACTTGGCATCGGGGCAGTTGTCAAGGCGCCGAGGGCTAATCATTCAACAATCAATGTATTCTGCTTAGGCGTCACAAGGGTTGGTGTCACCCGGGGCGGTACATCATGGTGTCACCCCTCTTATGATTTCACCCATAGAACTCCTCCAAGTTTTCCAGTGCCAAATAACAGGAAAATACAGAATTTATATTTTGGTGTCACCCCCCTGATGGTGTCACCCGGGGCGGCCCGCCCCCACCGCACCCCCTAGCAACGCCACTGGTATTCTGCATAATTTAGTATATTTTCCTTAATTCTCAAAAGCATCAAAAAAGAATTAACCAAACGCGCGGAAAACCCATTGACGCTTCTGAACCCAAGGGCTGTTTTATCTTATAGCTGGCACCTACAAATAATGTTAGTTACAATGTTGTATTTTGGTTTGTGATATGAAGACCTCTTACGGCAAGTCTGGCTTGAGATAAGTAAGGTTTTATGTCTCCGTTGGTTGTCTTCCCCCTGACAGCATTGCATATACAATATTTGCATCTGATAGTAATCGTTATTTATTTGAAAATAAATTCTAGATCGATACAATTTCAATAATTTTAAAAGGGTAGAAATCTAACAGTATAGTGAAAATGAGATATTTAGAGTAAAAGATCATAAAGTACCAAACATTGTGAAAGTACGAAATGTTATGGAAGTAGTCAAACTTATGGAAATAGCAAGCGACATAAAGGAACGAAAATAATGAGCATACCCAACCTTATGGAACTACCAATCGTTATAGAAAAATGTAAACCTATGAAAGTCTCGAACCTAATGGAAGTATCGAATATTATTGAACCTTTTGGATATATCGATCGATAAGTATTGAAACTTATGGGAGTATCTAGCCATATAGAAAAATCGAACCTTATTGAAGTATCGAACCTAATGGAAGTATTAAACGTTTTGGAAGTATCGAACTTGATTACCTCAGAAATCGGTCAAGGGTGTCCGTGTACGAGACCAGTAACGGGGAATCAAGGTCAAGCTGACGACCGTAGGCCATGGAGAAGGCGATGGAACAAACTGACCGTTTCAACACGGGCGTGACGTCAACCTGTCCACCTGACCCGTTCTGTAGCCCAGACTGTAAGTGATCGGTCAAGCTGCTGACCGTGGCCTCGATGTATCGTTCCAAGAGTCCACCCGAAGCTGACAGGCTCCGCAAGGTTCTCGCGATGTTTTTCTTCTGTTCATTCCAAACATGGCCGCTCGTGTTAAGTAAACCTGGGGAAATGTTCAGAGGCATTCAGTAACACACAAACAAACAAAAATGTTGATATATGTACAGTGTTTGTTATTACAAAAATCTAAGACCTTATATAGCATTATGTAATGTTACTATTGTTAAACACAGTCTTCGTAAAACAATGGACTTCAGCATTAAATAAAAAAGTGAAAATCATGTTAAGCCTGGTCCCTTTTGGAACTCAGGACGTGTTAGCGCATTTTCGTATTATGTATCAGTACTTATGTTAGATATCAGCATTATGTAGTTATCAGTAATTGTGTTTAGATTTTAGACATATTTTTATGAATTTTCTTGTGTAATGAATATACCTGAAATTTTTTTATTTAAAAGTCATTTCTTTACATTAAATTTTTTTTTAATTTTCTCTTTAATCTAACTACAAGTGGTTTGTGGTCACTGAAATAGGACTCATAAATGAAACATTCTAAATTGTAATCAGCTAATCGCCCAAATACTCCATTAATTGTTGTTTGATAGATCGTGGTTGCCAATCTTGTTGAAAGTAGTTGAATGTTGAAGCTTGTTTCGAAAAAGTTTTCAATTTCTGTCCCTGGGCCGCTAAGATCTTGATTGAAGTCACCACAAATGATGACGTAAAACTCTCTAAACTTTTACACATATTCTAATGACGTCAACAAAAAAAAAACACTAATACTTTTGATAATACTAAGACTTCCGGCAATGGTGGCCGTTGCCTGCGCCAGTGTTATCTCTCGATTCGCAATGTTTTTTGGTAGTTTTAACGGGGTATTTTAACGGATCGAGTAACTGAGTGTTGATGCACAAATGGCAGGTCAGGACATACAAAAAACATATATACATCATGGGTCTAGGACTTATGGATGCTGAGATCTAGGGTCATGACAGACGGACGGACGGACGGACGGACAAAACGGGTGCAATAGCGCATTCGACTTCTCGAAAATGCGCTAANGGGGGGGGCAAGCTTTTAGACGTGATATTTGAGTTGGGGGGGGGGCTAGGTTTTTGTGACGAGGTACGACGAGAGGGGAGGGTGTTGAAAAATCGAGCAAAATCCCGCTTTCTTATAATATGCTTTTCCTATCTTTTCATTTTACATATACATGTTATCATATAATATGTTTTAAGATTTATGTAAGTATTTCAGGTTACTGTACTGATGAAGGCCTTAGCCGAAACGTCTACTGTTTTTAGTAATAGTTCATAAATAAAACTTAAGTTGATTGTGTTCTTACACAATTAGTTTGTGTATTTTGTTTTTTATTGAAAAGCTTTATGCAGTCCCATTCTGTATGGAAGTACCAATCCTTACTGAAAATTAAAACCTTATGGAAGTATCGAAACATATGGAAATATTGAACAGTATTGAAGTATCGAGCCATATGAAATTTTTTAAACATATGAGAATATCGAACATTATTAAAGTATCAAACCAAAATATTTTCTTAAATTTTAACAAAATTATAATCAATCAAATTAATTTTAATCGATTAATTTTTTAACGATTGATCGATTAATTAATCGTTAGTTTCCACAGCCCTTCTTCTAGCATGATGCAGTCGACTTATTCAACAAAACTCCGCGTACAGCCACGCCCACAGACAAATGAAACTCACATCAAGAAGATTCACTATAGACTCCCCACTTCACTCACTTGGTCCCAAATACGCGCTACACACAAGCGGTGATGCTTCGCTATCAGAGAAGACATGAGTCAAAAGCTAATAAGCTACCTTCACACTGAGTGGCAACTTAACAATGGCCTTCAACATGAAACAACCACTTGCATTCTAATTCCTATATATCGCTCGTTGTTATAAGGTAAGACGGTTTCTATCTTGAAGACTATGCCAAACGTCTTCTTCATTGTTCGTTATGAACGTTCCTGCCCCTCATCTCCACACATTGGGAATATTGGGTCTGTCACTATGTGATCTCAATACGTGGCCCATATTTTTACTTTGCCAAATGGGAATATTGGATCTGTCACTATGTGATCTCAATACGTGGTTGTGCAATCATTCTAAACAACTTATGATCACAAAGAGAAGGATTGTCTATAGAAGTGTTCACATGGTAACGCCAAATTGAACAGAAACTGAACATATTTCCTAGAAGTTAAAAAATTAATTGAGACCCTTAAAATTTTATTTCGCTTGAATGGTGTGTCTTGTCAAAAATATAATATACCAAGACAGTAGTAATGACAGTATTGTCGTAGTAATGACATTATTGGCGTAGTAATGACATTATTGACGTAGTGTAGTAAGGACAATATTGGTGTAGTAATGATATTATTGGTGTAGTAATGACATTATTGGGTGTAGTAATGACATTATTGGTGTAGTAATGACATTATTGGTGTAGTAATGACATTTTTGGTGTAATAATGACATTATTGGCGTAATGTAGTAATGACATTACTGACGTAGTAATAACCTTATTGGCGTAGTAATGACATTATCGTCGTAGTAACGACATTATTGGCGTTGTAACGAAATTATTGGCGTAGTAATGACAATATTGACATAGTAATGACATTATTTGCGTAGTAATGACAGAATTGGCGTAGTATAGTAATGACATTATTGGCAGGGTTGTTCACTCAATAAAATAACATTTACGGACAAATATAAGAAATCTCAACAAAAGTTACGGACAAAAACAATTTTTTGCGGACATATAATATAACATAAAAAGTTGACCTTAAAACGAACGAATATGAAGCATAATTCAAGTATTGTAGCTATTAAATGTAATTTGTATCCACATGAGCACGACTCTATTACCATGCTAACATTTTCTATAACATTTGTTTCTTGTATGATATTCATCATCAGTGAGAGTGTTTAATTCCTCCTGCTTATGATCATACATCGAAACATTTACACTGTCGATCATTGTGGGAGCAATTTTTCCCGGTCCATTTCTCACAGTCAGTAAAGTTTCTAACATTGGAATAGGTAAATTGTTTCTCAATTTTGTTTTCAATAAACTAACAGCAGAAAAAACGCGTTCTACTTGTGCTGTTCCTTGTGAAAGCGCCAACATTGTTTGTGCAAACTTCGAAAGTAGCGGAAATCTGTGCTCGTTGTTTTCGATATTTCTAGTCATTTTTCCAATTTGATGCCAGAAAGCCTCATAACCTCCGTCGGCCTTGCTTATGGCTTAATACGCAACTTTATAGTCAATAAACTCGGCCTCTAAACCATCAAAATCTACTGGAGAAACAATTTGTTGAAAAAGCTGGGCCACTTCCAACATTTTCGACTGTTCCATCGTAACTCTGTTAGTGAGTTTTAGCACTGACATGAGCTTAAGCACTCCGTTGCTAATAGGCATTCTTTTCTTGATTGCACTGACTGTATTGGTATAAAATGCAAGAAGATAAGCATACGACTTTTCAACAGTCGATGGATCACCTACTTCTTACAGCTGTAGCTTAGTTTGGTAAACAATGAATATTTTATCGCGTGATTTAAAGTTTGTACTTTCCTAGCTGTCCAGAAAGCTCTTATAGTTTATTAATAGAGCGCGGGATGCCACTAAAACAATTAAAAAAATTAAAATTTGAATCAAGAAAATAGATATCACAAAAATGATTTTCTGATTTTTTTTAAACATTGAGATTAAACGTTTGTAAATTCTGTTACGGACGTCTTTTTCTTAACGGAATTTTACGGACTGGCAATTTTCCGATAAATATTTACGGACTGTCCGTAAATTTACGGACGGTTGGCAACCCTGATTATTGGAGTAGTGTAGTAATGACATTATTGGCGTAGTGTAGTAATGACATTATTGGCGTAGTGTAGTAATGACATTACTGGCGTAGTGTAGTAATGACATTATTTGCGTAGTGTAGTAATGACAGTATCGTCGTATAATGACAGTATCGTCGTAGTAATGACAGTATCGTCGTAGTAATGACAGTATCGTAGTAATGACATTATCGTAGTAATGACAGTATCGTAGTAATGACAGTATCGTCGTAGTAATGACAGTATCGTCGTTTTAATGACAGTATCGTAGTAATGACAGTATCGTAGTAATGACAGTATCGTATTTATGACAGTATCGTAGTAATGACAGTATCGTAGTAATGACAGTATCGTCGTTTTAATGACAGTATCGTAGTAATGACAGTATCGTAGTAATGACAGTATCGTCGTAGTAAAGGACAGTATTGTCGTTTTAATGACAGTATCGTAGTAATGACAGTATCGTCGTAGTAATGACAGTATCATCGTTTTAATGACAGTATCGTAGTAATGACAGTATCGTAGTAATGACAGTATCGTAGTAATGACAGTATCGTCGTGTAATGACAGTATCTTCGTAGTAATGACCGTATCGTCGTGGTAATGACAGTATCGTCATAGTAATGACAGTACCGGCATCCTTCCGTCTCGCGAGACGATGGTGCATCACCGTTGGGTTGGGTTGCATTTTCTCGAGTGACTGTGCAGTCCTATCCTTGAGTGACAGTCTTTGCCACAGTTTTTACACACGAGTTCTGTGCTTCCAAATGTTTTGGCCTTTCTCCTAGCTCTTCTGTCTGCAGCCTCCTCCATTCTTCGCTCCTCGGCTACTATGACGCCCTCTTTGACAACTGTGCGCCACGTAGATCGGTCTTCTGCCTTGCACTCCCAGTCACTTGTATGTATTTTGGCTGCTTTCATGTCCCTTTGACAGACATCTTTAAATCGCAAGCGTGGGCGACCTGTTTTCCTCTTTCCTGAAGCAAGTTCACCATATAGGAGGTCCTTCGGGATGCGGCCGGGGCTCATTCTTTTGACATGTCCTAGCCACCTCAGGCGTCTTTCACTAAGAATTGAGAACATACTTTGGGTATTGGCACGCGTTAGTACCTCACTATTAGGCACTTTTTCTTGCCATTTAATACCAAGGATGCGGCGCAAGCATCTCAAATGGAAGCTGTTAAGCTTACGCTCTTGTGATGTATAAGTGGTCCATATCTCGCTCCCATATAATAGTGTACTGATGACACAGGCTCGATAGACGCACAGTTTGGTTTTCTCCGTTAGCTTGGTGTTTTGCCAGACCCGCTTATTTAGTTTAGCCATTGTTGCGGCTGCCTTGCCAATTCTGCTGTTTATTTCTTCTTCAATGGACAGTGTATTGGAGACCTTGGATCCCAAGTAGGTGAAGCTGTCCACAACCTCTAAGTTTTCAGTATCGATATTTATGGTAGGAGGAGGTCGAGTGTCTTGGGCCATGATGTTTGTCTTTTTCAAGCTGATTTGCAGACCAAATTCTTTGCAGGCATTGGAGAAGCTTGACACGAGTTGTTGCAAACCAGATTCTGTATGTGCTGTTAGTGCCGCATCATCCGCAAATAGTAGCTCTCGAATTAGGACATCCGTCGTTTTGGTCTTGGCTCGGAGGCGGGCAGTGTTGAAAAGTCCTCCATCAGCTCTGGTATGTAACCAGATTCCCTCACTGCTATCCCTGAATGCGTATCGAAGAAGTACAGAGAAGAATATTGCGAAGAGTGTTGGTGCGAGTACACAACCTTGTTTAACTCCGCTGCTGACAGGGAAGGCCTCAGACTTAGCTCCATCGAACTGCACTGTGCCAAGCATATTTTCATGGAACTGTCTGATGATGGCAAGTAGGTCATAGTAATGATAGTATCGTCATAGTAATGACAGTAACGTCGTAGTAATGACATTATTGGCGTGGTGTAGTAATGACAGTATCGTAGTAATGACAGTATCGTCATAGTAATAATAGTATCGTCATAGTAATGACAGTATCGTCATAGTAACGACATTACCTATTAGGTTACCTTTATAGCTGGCCAACTTCTCAGCTATGAATGAAGGCGGGCGGTGGGCGAATTCAGTCCCTCGGTCGTAGAGAACAGCATTGACCACTTCAAATCCATTGAGGAAAATAACAGGCATAGTCCCCATGTAGACCTTGAACACATCGCCATATTGTTGTCTCAACGAACGGAGTCGTGCCACGGGATTGTTGGAGAAACTCAAGAGATGTCCGATACCTTGATGAACAATAATGAACATGTATAATATCTTGATGGAAATGTACGATATCTTGATGAGCATGTACAACACCTTGATGTACATGTATAAAATCTTGATGGACATGTACGATACCTTGATGAGCATGTACGATACCTTGATGAACATGTACGATACCTTGATGAACATGTACGATACCTTAATGAACATGCACGATACCTTGTTAAACAAATAAGATACCTTGATGGACTTGAGCGATACCTTAATGAACATGTGCGATACCTTAATAAACAGGTACGATACCTAAAAAAACTTAGCTTTTAATAATAATAATAATAAAATGATGATTTATATAGCGCTGTATCCCAGCAAGGAGCCAGGCTCACAGCGCTTTACATGGAAACAAAAATACATATATAAATAAAAAGAAACATTCATAGCATATTAACTACATAAATAACAATACGGTATACTCAATACATCAGCTACGCTAATCAATTACAGAAATGTGGTTTTATTATTTTTGAAAATAAATTTTAAAGAGATGTGTCTTAAGTGCAGTCTTAAATGACTTAGCAGTTGAAATGCTACGGATGTGTAATGGAAGAGAATTCCATTGTTTGGCTGCACAAAAGGAGAATGACCTTTCGCCAAAAGATTTAGTTCTTATCTTAGGAACACAGAGAATGCGTGTATCCGCAGAGGAGCGTAGCTGACGACTTGGTGAGTAGACTGACAAAAGTTTCCCCCTTGTCCATTTCAATGCGGTTTTACTTGATAAGAGTGAAGACGAAACAAGGATAGAGGGGCGTGACAAAGTGAACAATATATTGAATACATCTTACGAGCGACAAAAAGCTATAACAGGATTTCTTTAATGTTCAGACCAGATTTTTGCGAAAGACACTAGAGATGCTTTTCTCTCTTTGTTCTCAAAGGCCACGCGTACATGTTTCGGAATTAGCTTACAAGCTTATTATAACAATGAAGTGATAATGAGTCAGAATCTTTGATGTTTTAAAATGAAATCTCCCATGAAGCTTTGGTTTAAACAATTGATAAGATCGCTTCAATCTGTATAAACATACCTGGCAATAGCACCCATGGGCCAGGAGGCTGTCTGCGAGAGCGACCAGAAAGGAAATAAGCTGTAGCGAGTGCAGATAACAGGCCTACGAGAACGGTTGGGTATGAAATGTTTTCAAATTGTACGAGACTTTGGCGAGAGATACTCATGTTGACCAAACCCTGAATAATAACAAAATATTATTAAATTTAAAATTACTTATTTGTTATAAAATTTAAAATTAATTATTTGTTATAAAATTTAAAATTAATTATTTGTTATAAAATTAAACTTACTTATTTGTTATAAAATTTAAAATTACTTGTTAATAATAATAATAATAATAATAATAATAATTACAATAATAATAAATTGATAATTTATATAGCGCTGTACCCCAGTAAGTAACTGGGCTCACAACGCTTAACATGAAAATAATAACATGCATTAAAGTATTAAATAAACATTCATATCATAACAACCACATTATTTACAGTATCTTACATATTAGCTACGTTAATCATTACAAGAAATGTTGTTTCATCAATTAATTTTAAAACAAATTTTGAAAAGATGTGTCTTAAGTGCAGTCTTGAAGGACATAGTAGTTGAAATACTACGAATGTGTAATGGTAGAGAATTCTATTGTTTGGCTGCACAAATAGAGAATGAACATTCACCAAATGTTTTAGTTCGTGTCTAAGAAACAGAGAGAATGTGTGTGTCTGCAGAAGAGCAAAGCTGACGAGTGGGTGAGTAGACCGACAAAAGTTCAGTAAGATAGGAAGGGCATGAGTCAGAAAAGAAGTTGTGACACAGAACGGCCAATTTTAAAATCAATTCAGGCTTGTATGTGTAGCCAGTGAAGTGAGTAAAGTAGCGGAGTAACATGGTCATGTTTTTTTTTTCCTTAAGAACTAGTCTGGCAGCTAAATTTTGAAATTTTTGTAGTTTTTCAATGCATTGGTTTGACGCAACTGACAGAAGAGAATTCCATTTTTGTGACTTGTAAACGCACATGAGCAATAAAGTTAAGTCCAGAGGGAATGTTTATGTATGATTAATTTTGATATAGTCTTACAGGTCGTTTAAATTTGAAAAGATTTAAAATAAGCTACAATAGTTATATTCAAATATAAAAACACAACAATTTGTTAGAGAACTATGCTAGAAACGTGTTGAAATGTGTCGAGAAAAATGGTGATCAAAGATGGATGCATTATTTAGATGTTAATTGAGATATGATTAAAGTCGGATAAAACAACAAAATTAAACTAAAAAACAACAACTTTTTTAAGGTAAATGTATTTATCAGTGAAGAAAAAAATAATACATGAAATAAACATTTTATTAAAAATTATATTAACATCAACGTCAAAATATTTAAAGGCTGAGAAAATTAATTGAGAAGAGAAAGAGAGAGAGAGAGAGAGAGAGAGTGAGAGAGAGAGAGAGAAAGAGGGAGAGAGAGAGAGAGAGAGACAGAGAGAGAGAGAGAGAGAGAGAGAGAGAGAGAGAGAGAGAGAGGCAAATTTCAGCTGACAAAGTATGTAGTCTTGCAAATATAAGCGAATGTTTTTAATAATATAAAGCAAGAAGTAAAGACTTAATAAACCATTTGTTTATTTCGACACCATATTCATCAATCGAAAGAGATACAGAAATACGAACCACAAATAAGTGATTAACATCAACATCAAGCTAATTTCACAATAGTCAAACACGTCTGCTAGTATAAGTTTATGTTTACTTACAAGGATTTTTAATACTAAGCTTATCTAAAGCGGATGCATAAGGTCTTTAAAAATATTTAATATTTTTAAAAAGATGAACTTATATACCAGAAGATTTATACCGGTGCAAAGGCAGGTGTGTGGCTATTTAAACATAATTTTCATTAACATTAGGATCGAATATTTCCGTTATGACTTCAATTGATGACTAATTGCAGTGAACGATCCTTCATAAAGCAGGATATGTAGACACGCATTGAATGGATTGAATATTTAAATCTAATTAAACGAAGACGGGTTAATGGGTACCACACTCCTTGAAAAACAAACCCAAGATCCTTAACCCTTCCCAAAACAACCTTTCATATCCCAACCCTTCCCAAAACAACCTTTCTCTTTCTAATCCCTTACAAAACAAGACCCCACAGCCAATATGCGTCACTATTTAAGGATTTAAAAAAAAAACGTAGCGAATTCATTCCTTTTTAAACGTATCAACTTGTTTTATTTTTCCAAACTTTGTTCGACACACCTGTTGAACAAATGTGTCTGACCAGTGGATAACTAGCACTATACATGATAAATACATTATGCCCTTTATGTTAAGTACCAGGTAAATTGATAGGTCTGTTGTGTGAAATATGACTCAACTCACAACAGTCCTAAGCCCTGTGGGGTTAAAAAACGGAAGCCTTAAGTTTAGGTTTGGAAAACACATATCAAAAGGAGAATAAGTTATATATAAAGAGAAAAAGCAACAGCAATTTTCAGGAATATTTATAGAATAAACGCAATAACATTGCGTTTGTTGTTGGGAAGAAGAAGTAAAGTTGAACACATGTTTTGCAGACACATTAACACTCTACCCTGTAGTCCTGACTATTATTAGCCAAGAATGTTTCATGTTTTAATTCCCCTAGGGCTTGTCGCAAACTTAAGTCAGTGAAGCGGAAAGCTTCTTAAAAAATTTTAACAAATAGATTATCCCCCCTCCTCCCATGTTATTAACACGGTCACTGCACCCTGCGCACTCTCTTCGTGTCATGTATAATGACAATCTGCGCACTCTATTCGTGTCAGGTATAGGGCTGTCAATTTTGTTGAAAAATGCTGCCCGGGTACCCGTCCAAATTTCGAACGGGTACCCGGGTTACCCGTTTAAAACATCGCATAATTTTCCCCGTCATACAGCTATACTATGCAACCTAGCCACCTTCCATGCCCCTTATTTCTCACAGTACCCACACGGCCGACGTCTAAAAGAGACGTCACGTGATTTTGGCTGATTTATACCCCCCCCCCCATAAAAGCCGTACCTCCTTTTTTGAAAATGAGCATTTGTGAAATAACTTTATTGTCACTTAAGTTTGTATTTAATGTTAAGTTGAACTCTATTAAATCGATACACGTGTAATTCCATGTAAATCGTCAATAAATAAATTGTAAGCATTCAAGTTTTTGAGTGGAATTTTCATTTTAAGTTGCACGTTTTGATGTGACGTCACATTTCTAAAACACACTTCCCCTTCGTCACAAATGTATGATGGCCTCCTCCGTAGGTGCAAAACATCATGTATGGATGGCCTCTTACCCATTTTAGACTGTTAGTAACTAATTTATTGACTAAAAAAATTACAAATTTTGGTGTATTATTTTTTTTTTAAATTGGAGGCACACGTGGTAACGAACACGCAAAACACAATCGAATGGGGGGGGGGAGAGGGGTAGATAAACAACGTCTACAATCGGAAATCCTATGTCGGCGTATTTCAAAGTAACTTTAATGTCAAAGAAGGGATGTTTTTATTAACAAACCCAAACGGCCTCATTTATCTCTATGCAGTCCCGCCCCACGGCCGACGACTTACCCATTTGAAATTGTTAGTAACTGATTAATTTATTAACTTTAAATACTGACAACCTTGTACATCAGTTTTTCTAGGTCAACACGTGTTAATTCACCCAAGAAGCACAAGCAAATGCAAGGGGTGTGGGTTATATGAATGAAGGGAGGAGAGGGGGGTAGATAAATAACATTAACTAGTCTCAATCGGCGTATTGCAAAGGGAAGTTACTGACACAGAAGGGATTTTTTTTACTAACAAACGCCGCTTTTATCTCTAACATCATTATTTTTGGCAGAGGACTTTTATTTTCCTTATCTATATGATTCCTTTAAAGCGCCAAAACCTTTTTGTGTTTGCGATTTCTGTTTTACGTTGAGAGAAAAAGATGTATCAAAATACATTTCCCGTTGACAGATATTTCTCCTTAGATGTAATTTAATTATTTCGGAAAAAAAAAAAAAAAAGCCGACTGGGAGCCGAAGTTTGGTAACCGTTTATATAGAAATTGAAGTTATATTTTCACGGGTACCCGGGCGGAATTTTACTACCCGGGTAATCAGATGGGAACGGGTACCCGGGTCCCGGGTACCCGTTGACAGGCCTAGTCAGGTATATTGACACCGTGCGCACTCTATTCATGCCTTGTTCAGCAGGTACATTTTATAAATTATCATTACCGTTCTCAGAAGCGCCAAAAATTCTTATATTTTTAAAAAGAAAAACCATCATATTAACTTCACCGTCTTGTCTCTCTGTCTGTCGTGGTCCAACTCGTGGAAAACAAAAGTAAAAAATGACCCACTTCCTATGATTCTATCGAGCTGAAATTTTGCACACATAGACTTCTGTTACATAACAATACATTTTATTAAACTGTTAGATCGATCAACTGTACCGTAATTAAATTCATGAATTTTTAGTTTATCTCTATGCATCATGTGTAGCCGTCTGCTATAGTTGACCTCCACGGGTCACTGGTGGTTCACTCCAGCCCTCGATGTCACAGGGGTAAGTCGAGCGGTGCATATTATATTGAATATAAAGAAATCATTACTTTATACTTTTAATTCTGTCTCATATATAACGGAATTATTGTCGAAAACTTTGTTTTTATGGGTTGTTTATTTGTAACTAGACGATACTTTGGATCAAATCTCAAAATTGCAATAATTAATTATTGATTCGTGTGCTTCGAATACAATGAAAATAGTTGTGTTTGTTTTGAAGATTTGTTTGATAAGCAACAGGTCTGTGTGCAGTCCATGTATGACTTATTTTAAAATAAAAGATTACTATGATAAAGTTTGTGCGTATATATTGGGTGGTGGGGGCATGGGCTCAGGGCCGCCCTAAGGAATTGGGGGCCTTAGGCAGGGTAAATTTGGTGGCCCTAAATGTAATAAAAATAAAATAATAATTACGGAAAGAATAAAATTACAAAATTTATTAAATACTCACTGAAATTATAACTAAATCAATAAAGAACTGAATTTTATAAAAACATAATCGTGCAGAGGAATTAAATCTTCAACAAAAAATTAAATGTTCGTGCTTTGATGGCAGCAGAATCTGCAATAAATTGTGACTAATTCAGAGACTGGGCGATATATATATATATATCGTAACGAGACTATTCAAACGTTCTTGGGTCATAGTCATTTTTTTAAAGTTAAAAAAAAATATTAATTTCAACTTGGAAAAACTTCTCTCCCCTGATACAACAGTAATTGGAATTGTCAATGCTATACGAAGAGCTATAGCGACATCTGGAACAGCAGTATTCAAACCATGATCATAAATAAAACGTAAAGCATCAAGTGACGACAAAACAGTCTCTGGAATAATGTGGGAAAATATTTGCAATTCACTTCATAAATCCTAAGGACCAATATTTGAAGCAGATGTATCGGTGAGTGCAATATTTAAATCCAAGCGAAATTTCATCAAATCGTTTTGGTCGAATTCTGCCATTTTGTTGATGTTGTGCAGAAATCCAAAAGACCAAAGTGACGTTTCATTTGCTCAAAACGTGCATGCAGTCGAGGACATAACTGCTTGATCTAACAAAACATTACGAATTCCACTCGATATTTTTCATTTGAATCTCTCAATGATTCATTTATGCTTTCTTAGTCGAAATGTTTGTGCATTTTCCGTCGTCTCAAGTTTGTGCCAGCTAGAAATATGATTTCATCTTGTTCCATCTCTAATTCTTGAGCCATTTCTCTGGCCAAAATTTGACATCCATTTTCTTTGTATTTTTTCATGAACTCGGTTGCGTTTTTACACATACCAGAGCGATGTCAAAATGCATGTCTTTCGATTGCATCTATTTGCTGATCATATTTATTTGAAAGAATAAATCGTAACAGATGACTAAAGTTACCGGAAATTGATATGTTTTTAGTTGTTTCGCCAATCCAGTTGTTTCGGTTTTGCATTTGGATCGTTGGCATTTCAGACACTTCCAATGTCTAAGTCGATAATTATCAATTTATTTCATTAATTTTTAGCATTAAAGAGATAGTAAAAATTGAATATATCAAAATAAAACAAAAGCATTAGTTCTGCAAGACTACTTAAATAATTTTTTATTTATTTATTTGAGTTTTTGTTGTTGCTAAGCTCTGAAAAACGAAAATATTGTATACTTTGAGAAATCAGTGAAGTTTCAGCTTAATTTCACCTAATAATTTTATTTACAATTTCTTCATCCAAACACATGCTTAGAGTCGTTTTTATATTTTGCTATTTACAACAGTTAGATCTAAATGTTAAATGTTTACTACTTAAAACATGTGATATTATACACTAGTATATTTAGCGTAAATTTAATTTACACGTTTGTCGAACTTGTGAAAATTTGTCTGGACAGATGAATTTACATTATAAAATACAGTCGGACCTCGCGAAGTCGAGCTTCCCTAAGACAAAAAACCTCCCCACCTCACAGTATTTGTTGGGTCCCGACCAAATTCTTTAATCCTAATGTACGTTGGATCTCCTTAACTCGAAGATTTTTGGCTTCCAGCCTTCAATTATTTTCCAACTAGTAAAAGGAAAAGTCTTAATCCCCCCATCTAACCGTGGATGGAGTCAAGTGTTTAGGTGGTGTCGGTATTTCAAAGCTAAGCCGGCTTCCTTTTATATGAAACATCAGAAACCGCCTCTCTTTCCTTTCAAGCCTTCTAGCAAGTATTGCTGCCCCCCCCCAACTGTCAATATCAACACTGTCTTTGTTTAAGCTGCTTAAGCTGCGCACATTACGCCATTTTCCTTAACTCGAAAACTCTGAAAGTCGCATTTATTTGGGGTTCCCGGGAGTTCGACTTAGAGAGGTCCGACTGTATTACATTTTAATCATGAACTAATTTTATAAAAAATCATTGGACAAATTTATCGTACAGAGTGGCTGGTTCTGGTTGTTTTCCCCTTGGTCGTATTTCACTCTTTATATATATATATATCTATATCTATATATATCTATATATATATATAAGACGCATTTGTTGTGTGTGTGT
>MUZC01000286.1:102069-114581 GCA_002072015.1 Radix auricularia | reverse complement strand
CCCCCTCCCCCAACCAATTACAAGTGACTCATGGACCCACAGTGCTACCCCCCTCCCCCAACCAATTACAACTGACTCATGGACCCACAGTGCTACCCCCTCCCCACCAATTACACAGACTCAACACACAGTTTGAATGGAAGTGGTACTTTTGTCAAACCCACAACCCCGACCAGCGACGGCAGCGTCTCTAAGCCTGCCACCACTGGTGCACTGAAGTGGAACTTTGAGAGAAGTCCTACGACCAGACCGAGTAGTTCTTTCTTGGCAATGCTAACACCTGGGCACATTCTTTTACCTGGAGTAGAAAACAAAAACCAATAGCAACTTTTAACAGTTTTAATTTTAATTAAGTAAGTATGTTTACCTGTCAACTAATATCTTTATCATGAATCATGCTCGAAAGTCCCCCAATCTCTCTACACTGATTGATGCTAATTTGCGTGTCCGCCTATTCCTATAATCTGAATGATACAAATGGCCAGACCACTACAGAAACTCTCAATGGCGGCATGCCAGCCAAGCCTCTGAAACACATATTTTATTATTGACTTCGTGCCCAAGTTGAACTAACAGGGAAGGCATGGACGTCAAGCGAGTCTTACGCTCAAACATTGTTGTATGGCACTGCTCAGCAGATTGAGCAATTTGCCGAGATGTTAGCCAAAGAATAGAGCGAGTAATATCCAGCTTACAGAATGTTCGACTAAACTGATAAAAATTTGTCACCCAAAACATAAAGTCTGAATATTACTAGACTATAAAACAATTAGATCACAACTTTTTAAAGAAGATTTAGGAACAATTCAACGTCCAATTCGTGATAACCATGTGAATGTTATATGAGTCATGAGAGCCATGAGAATTACACTGAGCCTGTGACTGTTATATGAGTCGTCAGGGCCATGCGAATTACACTGAGCCTGTGACTTTGATATGAGTCGTCAGGGCCATGAGAATTACACTAAGCCTGTGACTTTGATATGAGTCGTCAGGGCCATGAGAATTACACTAAGCCTCTGACTTTGATATGAGTCGTCAGGGCCATGAGAATTACACTGAGCCTGTGACTGTTAGATGACTCATCAGAGCCATGAGAATGACATTGAGTCTGTGACAAATCCTAAATTTTATATTGAACTAGTTCGCTTCTATATCTGAACTAACCTGTCAAAAATGGCATAAACCACCTGGGATAAAATGGCCGCCCGTCTTCTGTAAGAAATCGTTCGGGTCTGAACTCATGCGGATCGTCTCCCACTTCCGGTCCCATCATCAGGGAGTCCATGTTGGTTATGATGGCCGTGTTCTTGGGAATGAAATAACCGTTGATGTACGTGTCCTTGTCAGATGTGTGGCAGGGGGGCATGGGGACTGTATGAGATAGGAAGACATATTTACTTATAATCAAGCATAAATAAAAACAAAAGTTTTACCAGAAGTATTTTACCGTACCACTTTGCTATCAAAAGAAAAATTAAAATTGATTAAAATCTAAATCCCCATTCACTTCTACACCAGGGAGTCCCTTATGAATCAGTACTGCAATTAAGCAAAATTTATTTTAATCAGCCCATTTATCTGTCATAAAAACATTGTATTATTTTATATAGAATCTAATCAAGCTAACCACTGTGATTTATTTGTAGTTTTGTGCACAAAGAAAAAAAGCCGTTGATTACTTGAAAAAATTACCTATGTTTGCATGTCTCTGTACTTCCATGATTGTAGCCTGAGTATAAGCCAGCTGTGAGCGATCAATGCATGCCATATTGAAGGAGCCATTTCCCAACAGTGCCCTAATCTCGCGCCTGCATCTCTTCTGCACTTCCGCGTGGTGTGTCATGTAGATTAAGAACCACTCTAAAGTTTGGGACATGGTATCGAGGCTGGCCAGAATTACTTCGGAGATTGTTTTTGGAAGATGCTCATCTGTGATTGGAGATAGTATAAGACGATGAACTCTTTGATGAGGAAAACAATTTTTATTCTTTTTCAAAAATTTGTAATATTGGTTGTTTATATTATTATGACTGTTAAGTATGAACATTTGAGAAAATTATAATTTTTACACATAAGACATTTGAAAGACATTTGAATGTCTTATATTAATCAATAAATAAAACTTTAAAATTGTCACACATAGATAAAATATAAGAGTCAAGATTTAAACACTCCTGAAAACATTGGTGGATATGTAAGTTAGACTGAATACTTAGACATACCTGACAATACTGTGGACATATCTTAGACACACCTGACAATACTGTGGACATATCTTAGACACACCTGAAAATACTGTGGACATATCTTAGACCCACCTGACAATACTGTGGACATATCTTAGACCCACCTGACAATACTGTGGACATTGGACATATCTTAGACCCACCTGACAATACTGTGGACATATCTTAGACCCACCTGACAATACTGTGGACATATTTTAGACCCACCTGACAATACTGTGGACATATCTTAGACCCACCTGACAATACTGTGGACATATCTTAGACACACCTGACAATACTGTGGACATATCTTAGACCCACCTGACAATACTGTGGACATATCTTAGACCCACCTGACAATACTGTGGACATATCTTAGACACACCTGACAATATTGTGGACATATCTTAGACCCACCTGACAATACTGTGCTTCTGTCACTGCGCCTTTTCTCATTCATCTCCTCAATGTAAGCCCCAGCCAAGCACAGTGTGTAAGCAGAGCCCCTGCTGTCTGATTTGTTGTTATTTCCCTTTGTTTCTTGGCTCGGATGCTCTGTATCGTACAACTGGGAGAGAATAAGTCATTGCATCATACACTGTATCAAGTCATTGTACATAGAGCGATAGAGTTTTAGCTATTAACTTTAAGGAATTATTTATTACATAATCTCAATAATAATAATAATAATAATAATAATAATAATAATAATAATAATAATAATAATAATAATAATGACAATAATAATAATAATTGATAATTTATAAAACCCAGTACCCTTGCAAGCGACTGAGCTTTGATCGCATTACGTAATAATGTTATCACACATAATGATCAAGGCAATCTTGTAAAATATTCATATCTTAATTAACAATTATATGTGACTTTACGGTGCATTTAAACTACGCCTATCATTAAAACTATTTTCAATTATTGTTTCATAAATTTGAAAAGTAAAGTGCGAGGAGATGTGTTTTAGTTAGTGCGGTCTTGAAGGTCTTGAAGTATTTAACTGGCATAATTTTAATGTGTAGTGGTCAAGATTTCAATTGTTTGGGGCTAAGGAAAAGACCTTTCGTCAAATATTTTAGTGTGGTCTTGGAAACAGAGAGAATACGTGTGGCTACAGAAGAGCGTAGCGGAATAGTGGTCGAGTAAACAGATAGAAGTTCAGTAAGATAGGAAGGACATGAGTCAGAATAGCTGAGATAGATATCATTTCAGTTTAAATGATGATAGAAATGATACGAACAGATAGAAGTTCAGTAAGATAGGAAGGACATGAGCCAGAATAGCTGAGATAGATATCATTTCAGTTTAAATGATGATTGAAATGATAAGGATGCGATGGTCATGTGTTGATATTTTTTTTAATGTTATAAAGTAATCGAGCTGATGGAATTATGTTTTATTATAAGGTATCAACCGTACAGAGTAATCGTGCTTATACGGAACATTTAGTACGGGAACCAACTTTCGGGAGGACGATACCTTAGAAATTCTCTCCAACTCCGGCCTCACAAACTCCTTCTCAATCATCTCTGACAGCTGCTTACACTTTCTGTATCCGACTGGGTCTCTGGGCAGCAGGTGTATGAAAGGAATGAACGTTGTCATGACCGCCATGTTCAGGCAACTGAAACAAAGAAACAGCCTCGTGAAGTGAGATAGTTCAATCAAGACAGCAATTTTACTATCAACATTTTTTTTGTATGCCGAGGCGTCTGGCTGCCTCATGTTTGCATGTCGAGGCGTCTGGCTGCCTCACGTTTGTATGCCGAGGAGTCTGGCTGCCTCAATTTTGTATGCCGAGGCGTCTGGCTGCCTCATGTTTGGAAGTCGAGGCGTCTGGCTGCCTCATGTTTGGAAGTCGAGGCGTCTGGCTGCCTAATGTTTGGATGTCGAGGCGTCTGGCTGCCTCATGTTTGGATGTCGAGGCGTCTGGCTGCCTCATGTTTGTATGTCGAGGCATCTGGCTGCCTCATGTTTGGATGTCGAGGCGTCTAACTGCCTCATGTTTGGATGTCGAGGTTTCGTTTAAACAAGTGAATGATAAGAAAATATAAACAGCCTGCTGCTGTGAGTTTTTGACAGGGAATTTATTGAGTTTTTACTTTACGAAACTTCTCTGTTTTTACGATTGAGTCAAACAATTAAAAATCGTCAGCATTTCGTTCACAGTTTCATTTTGTAACATTTTATGAATAACTTTAAGGGAAATTCTCACACACGGACGCATTCACATGCATATTTATGTGCATGGATTTTTTTTTTGTTGGAAAAAAAAGAAAAGAGCAATTTTCATATAAAATTAAATGTTCAAGCGGCTTAAGTGACCAATTATGACTTGAAGGACTTTTGTCGCGGTCCATGGCATTCAGCAAGCCCCGCCCAGTCGAGTATAGAGTTTAGACTAGACATAATAATATTCCCTTTTAACTATTGGGTCAAGTGTTTCAAAGTGATCCATATTTAATCTTACCTACGTGTAAACAAATTGTGTTGGTAGACAGTAAAGTCCAGGCCTGCCAACCCTTCTTATTTTATCGGAATTATGAATAAATGTTTTAGCCCTAATTCAGAAATTTCGACGAGATTTTTTTTTTAAAAACAAATTATGATTTTTCGACCAAAAAAATTTTTCAAGAAAAAAATATATTCGAAAGCAAAAAAAAAAAAAAAACCCAACTAAAAATTAATGTAATAAAAGTCGTTAACAAAGCAAAACGGGGAACCATGATCTCTAAATTTTTATTCTTTGACTTATCTCTAACAAATGATTTAAAAAGAACATCATTAGACGTTTTCGACACGGTATCAGTAATCCTTTAAAAAACTCATTTATTCGGTCTTCACCATGTGTCGAAGCAGTTGCAATCTGTGCCAGACCTAATTATTTATTTTGAAATCGGTGGGTTCAATGATTTCAATAATCATAATTTTAACTTAAAATAGAACTTCTTAATTAGTAGAATAAAATGTATGAATCTACAACATTATTTACTAATAACTTTGTTATAGGAACACATTTTATAGGCTAAATTTTCCTGGGCAAGAAATTAATTTGAGAGTTTAAGAAATTAACGAAGTTAAAACGATACAAAACATCACATTTTTGTTGCACACAAAAATGTTGTATGTACATATAAACTAAAATAACTCTATTTTAAAAACTATTACATGAGACTATGTAACACAATAACTTGATACGAGTTTAAGATGAAAATCGTTATTTCTGATCCGGAATTTCTGAAAGAAATTTACCAACAATTTTTTTGCCAAAAATAATATGGAGATTTGGCTGGTGGTAAAAGAGTTATTTTCATTTTTAATACAATAGAATGATACTACTGAATTAATTTAAAACAAGTTACAGCGAGGACAGAAAGCTACCTCAACGTCTATATCAGGAAGCCATTACACAATGTCTATAATACAAAGCATTACTATTTACAAAGTCTTTTTCAGGAAGCATTACAAAGGAAGCCATTACAACGTCTAGAGCAGTTATCTACAGCAACGCTTAGAGCAGGAAGCCACCACGATATTTAGAGCGTTTTCCCCATTTGTTTAGTTTAGGCAATTAAACCACATTTTTGGCTTTATAATTCAAGGTTTGGGTGAACAAGGGATACATTCTCCACACGGAGCGGAAAAAAAAGAAGAAAGATTCATTGTTCATCTTGTACTCAGCTGTCTGACTTGAGTTGATGGGATACACAAATTGGTTAAAGAGAAGTATGTCGACCGTGACGTCACGGACATGGCGACCTTCTTTGTTGTTATAGCACGCTCTTTAAAAAGCTTTAAAATTAAAATTCTATAGCTATACCTAACCCAAACCCTAAAACCTTAAATTTTCCGAAAATTCTAAAGCTATACCTAACCCAAACCCTAAAACCTTCCATTTTTGATAATCCTTTTAGAATTTATAGAACTCTCTTTTCCAGCAACCGGTAGCGTCTTGACGTCACGGTCGACATACTTCGCTTCAGCCCACAAATTCTTTCCTGATATCAACACATGTCTTAGACCTTCATTTAGTTTAACTGATTGCATGAATTGGAATATCCTCCTCTATTTTCAAATTTTCCTGGCGACGTTCTACTTTAAGTACTTCCTGCCTCATTGTTGTCCTTTCCGAATGCTGACTTCCTGTTTTGAGAGTATCAACCTCTACTGCTGATATTCTAGACGTAGTCCACACTTCATGTCATAATACTATTTAGACTCGAACGTTGAGTAATGCAATTTTTTTCACAATTGCTCACCCAATTTTCACGAATATTTCACTCTTTTAAAGTAAACACGAACAAGAGGTTATTAATTAAAAAAACAAATCCAGAAACACATAATCTAAATACGTGTTAATCAGTATCTTGAAGTTCAACAAAAAAGAGCCATTCTTAAAGATTTATTTTAGAAATGCCTGGAAAGTATTGAAACAAACAAACAAAAGAAGAAAAATAAAACCAGTGGCGTCGCTAGGGTAGTGCGGTGGGGGCGGGCCGCCCCGGGTGACACCATCAGGGGGGTGACACCAAACTGTAAAATTCTATATGTTCCCGTTATTTTGATATGCAAAATTTGCTGGAGCTCTATGTATTTAGTCGTGAGGGGGTGACACCATGAGCAACCACCCCGGGTGACACTAACTCTAGTAACGCCACTGAATAAAACAACAAACAAACAAAGAAAAAAAGGGGGATAAAACAAGGGAAAAAACAACGCAAAACATTAAGTCAAAAAGCTGGGGTGCTGGGCGTGGTATATTAACGTTTACAAAACTTGGCTTGGATTAATTGTGTTAGATGTGATGCACGGGTATTTAAGCGCCTTCATCGATATTTATGTGTTCAGTGAATTAAAAATAAAGATTTGATCATTAAAAAAATATTTACCCCAAAAACTGCTCAATTTTTTCTGTGTAGGACGTGAGTAGGTCTGAATGTAGGTCAAGTTCACGTCCGTACGCCATGGCGAAGGCTATGGAGCAGACTGACCGCTTTAACACAGGTGCGATATCCACGTGTCCACCCTCCCCCTTCTGGATCACGCTGGTCAAGTGGTCAGCCATCTTTGTTACGGCAGTGTCCGTATAGTGTTCGATCAGTCCGCCAGTAGCGGTCAGCTGACGTAACGTCTTCACAATGTTTTGTTTCTGCTCCGTCCAGATATTGCCACTTGTGTTTAAAAAACCTTTAAAAAGATTTGTGAAAATGAGCGTTGGCCTTATTTTATGAGAAACATTATAACATCGTGTGTCAATCAAATATTTTGTAACTTGGGCCTTCAAGTTTGACCACAAAAAAAAAAAAAAAAAAAATTTGGAATGAGAACAAATAAATTTTATCTTTATTATTAAACTAACACGACAGTAAGCTTTTCGGGCTAATGCCCGCATCAGTACAATAAACATAACGTACGCACTTAAATAAGTAATACAATTAAATTTAAATTCTTAAAAAAATACTGTATCCTAAAATAGTTATGTAAAATAAAACGAAAGGAAAACAACAAACAATGACACATGATATAGAAAAAAGGAGGAAGTATCAAAAGTTGCAACAAAAACTACAACGGGAAAAAGATACTACAGTTAGGTGAAATTATGAATTTGGTTAATTCCATGTAGAGCCAACGTACGAAATCATTTGATAAGTATATTTTCAAAATAAATCCTATCATGGGTAACGGTAATGCTTTCTTATAAAATACAGTAAATGCAATATCTCTTTATTTTCAATACAGACTTTTTTAAAAATGTATTTTAAAATTTTATTTACAAGCTTTATCTACACGAATCAGAGCAGCATACAACTAAATGATTTCAATGCCAGAGATTCCTAATTTATCATGTGCTAATCTATATGGAATAAATAAAAACAAAAACAAAGAGCTACAAACTCATTCATATTTTTAAGACAGCATTTCAGTGAAACTATCATTAACTATTGTTTCGGTTTTATTTTTAAATTTCTTAACGCTAGACGGCATAAGGGATGGCAAATTGTTTTTCCTAGTGGAGTCGTCTCAACACGTGTTGAATACATGTTTACAGAAAATAATTAAAAAACAAAAACAAACAAAAACAACAGTTACCTTTGTGGTCTGCCAACCTGTCGGCTATAAACGTTTGGGGGCGGTGAGCGAATTCAGCGCCCCTGATATGAAGCACGTTATTGACAACTTGAGATCCGTTGATGAACACAACTGGCATAGTCCCCATGTACACCTTGAATACGTCGCCATATTGTTGTCTCAACGACCGAAGTTGTTCCACGGGATCTTTGGCGAATCTCAGCAGATGGCCGATACCTAGATGGATATAAACGATACATTGATTAACATGTACGATAACTTGATAAATATATACGATACCTTGTTCAATATGGAGGATACTTTTATGAACATGTACGAAGCATTGATGAATATATCCGAAACATTGATAAACATGTGCGATACCTTGATGAAAATGTCCCATTCCTTGATGAATATACATTATACATTGATGAATATGAATATAAACGATACATTGAAGTTATAGATGGATGTGAACAAGTCTCTTACGATTTTCGCGAAACTCCATTTCTGTAAATATAAAAAACCGGATCTACGAATACTACAGAAGACTTGAATTTTAATTTCAATCTATTCTTTGACCCAGAGTGGAGATGTGTTAACGATTCAGATTTTTTAAATTCTATGCTTTTTTGGAACTAGTAGAAACATATGTGTATATATGTATATGTGTTGCAATGAGTAGATTTAAACTTTCGCAATTCAATTCTTCCTTTCAACGATTCAAGTTTAACGGTAGAATTTAGAGGGCTATCATTATGACCTTGAGCAGGTGTTCAATACTATGAAAAATATCTTCGTGTTTTACTGTATGTAAAAAAAGGTAAACATCTTCATTCTCCTCTGTTATACTCGAATAAAACGTTTCCCATTGACAGCCAGACAGATGCAGTATGTAAAATTAAGAAGAAGTGCTTAGATTTCAAATTAATTTAAAGAAGACTGAAAAGCGGACATCCTTGATATAATTTACGAATTTAATAACGTGGTTTCCTTCTAGATTTAATCTTTTAAACTCATGTACAATATTTGCTCTACGAATGAAACAATATGTAGCCAGCAAGTGGAACATTTCTGGATTTGAAAGGGCCACACATCCATTTACTAACTATGTAGTTAAAGAAGCACCATATTTACAAATCAAGAATTTCGTGATAAACCGAAGCGCTCTAGCTTTTCTTGTAAGGAAACTTGACATTTGGTTGTTAGTTTTAACATCGTTTAATATGAAATAAACACAGTTACCACTCTTTGATAGTAATATCAGCAGACTTATCAATTTAAGTTCAACGTTAAAACTACTTTTACTTTTGCATGACATTTTCCTCGATTGTAGATCTATATCTTTGAAAATAAAAGTGTGACGTTAAATTAGAGGAAAGGCGGTTAATTTCCCTCTTCAAGTATATTTTAAATTATTTCAGTTTTTAAGAATACATTGGTTTCATTAAAGATCCTTTTCATTATTTTTTTGGGGCACACTAATGTGCCGGGGTGCACCGGAGAGAAACACAACTCTAAGCCAAGGCATGGTCGGTTATTTATGAAGAAACATTATCCCTTAACTATGCAACTCATATATTTTATATCCTTTCTTTTGTTTATTTACATATTTTTTCAAAGTTGTTTCACAACACCCCCGTAGCAGAATAGATAGAATTTCCCGAATAACACTCCTAACGTTTTCTTTAAAATTATTTTATCTCAACACCGAGCAGTTCAATTGTTTTTCCTTCTAAATTTTTACAATTTACTTGGGCGCACATTCAACGTCTCCTGCCAAACTTATCTTTTTTACTTCACCGTCTTAGATTGCAACATGCAGACGGGGCGAGATAGGAGGTGAATGCCAGCAAACTGCCAAAGATTCTGGAAATGTTCAATTATTTCAGCTTCAGCTTACCTGGCAGTATGACCCACGGGCCTGGAGGCTGGTCACGTGAACGTCTGGCCAGGAGGTAGAATGTGGCCATCACGGCCATGATGCTTAGGGCGACAGTTGGTTGAAAGTTATCCACATGAGGCGCGTGGTGTGACGTAGAGGCGTTCATCTTGTGACTCTGTCTTTGGACGTCAAGTAATAGATCAATTAAATCAACGCGTGAAGGAGACTGACAACAGAAAGTCTGAGAAAGTCCGAGGATTGAGACTTTTTATGTATGAAAGATTGAAAGTGAATTAAACTAAGTCTACCTCTTCAATTAATTGAAAAATTCAACGAAAAACATTTTTTTCGGGAAAAACAAATTTAAAACAAAATATAAGAAAGTCTTAATAATTGCAACAACACTTTTCCCTTGAAACAAGTAGGACTTTGTATTTATCCATGAACATTTTTTTTTCTGAAAAACTAAATTTATAAAAAAAAACAACAACAACTCACTGCTTATTTTTTTAGTTGGTGAAATGAAGTATTTTATATTTCAAAATGTTTAATTACTTATTTGAAAAAAATGCTAGAAAGATAAACAGCACAAACAATGTTCGCGTTTGAATCATCGCTAATCAATTCATCATTTTCAATTCTAAGATCACAGAGCCAAATAACTATTCATTAGAAAGAAATGTTAATAATTTCCTATTACATACATTCAAATATTTTAGGATTTTGACATTTTCTTTACACTGAAAAAAAAATATTGACATTACTAAATCATTAATGTTTCAGTACTAATTGCTGCCTGGTGAATATCCAGGACATAACTGAAAGAAGCAGCAAGTGTTGTGATTTAAATGTGACAGGACGAGGTCTATTTCAAGAGGTATAACCCACTAGTGATGTTGTTTGCGTAAGTTTCCATTACGTGCGCACGCCTACATGCGCATTTAATATGTTAAAGGTCAAGATACAAAGTGCGCTCAGGACAATGTAATCGGTTATAAAGTAAAAAAAAAAAAATATTGAAATGTTTTAAAATTGAATAGAATTTGATAAAACTATAATCCCGACCTCGCCAGTTACCATCCTTTCCAAATTTTCTAGATAACATTAAGGGGTCTCCTAGATGTGTTTTCCTATTATGGCACAAAATAGTTTCCCTTATGTCTTCATGTTAGGTTATTTGTCACTGCCTTCGTGAATGGAGATCTTTGTTTGTTTTTATCCTAAAGTTAAAAAGTGTTACTTCTTAAAGTTGTCTTACTGAATAACTTTATTTTACAAAATTATATCTCAGTAGTTTTTAATAAATACTAAAAAGACAACACCCCAACGTTAACCACAATTTTGTTTTGGTTTTATGTAAATTAGTTGTAAAAAGTTCAAAGGAGAATGAACATCATATAATTATTCTAGCAGTTATTGCTATTATTGTAATGAGTTATACGTTTTAAACTGCTTCAAGTAAAATACAACAAAATAATGAAAATAAAAAGTAATCGCAACTGAAAAGAAGCTGACTAAACAATCTAACAGAACACTGAGATCTACATTGCCATGAAAACACTTTTCTTGTTCAATGTGCAAAAACAAACGCATACAAATCCCGTTTCTCCCACCTGCCGTTTGAACGTGGAACTGTGAACGGGGAAAAGGGGGCCTTATCAAACCAGAAAACAACACACTAGCTACGTTACAAAGTCTAATTAAAATTAAAGTCTGGACATAAGCCCTGGGGTGACCCGTCAAAACGGCCCCTGACAAAACGGCCCCGACAAAACGGCCGCAACAAAACGGCCCCGGTCAAAACGTCCCCGGACAAAACGGCCCCGGTCAAAACGGCCCCCGACAAAACGGCCCCGGTCAAAACGGCCCCGGACAAAACGGCCCCGGACAAAACGGCCCCTGACAAAACGGACTCGAGATAACTTTTAATTAAGGAGATTTTTTATGTGCAATTTTGTTGGCATATTTTAACAAATGTTATAATTTCCAGCCTATTTGTATGTATATATACTACAAACTATGACTGGCCGGCCAGACCTAACCAATTACATAGTCGGCATGGCAAAGCATTTTATTACGCTTGGTGTCCCTATATAAGAAGAACGGCGTGTGTGGTCTTCACTTATTGTCTTTCCAGCGCCTTATATTTTCACATATAGGCGAACTAGATAATTTTTTATGTGTAATAAATATGTAGATCTAAGACGACTGAAGAAAAAAAAAATATAATCGAACAAGATGTGAAGAAAAAAAAATATAATCGAACAAGATGTGAAGAAAAAAAAATATAATCGAACAAGATGTGAAGAAAAAAA